>NW_022261373.1:44778-60807 GCF_009602425.1 Actinia tenebrosa
CGAGAAAAATATCTTGAAAAAATCAAACTTATTTAATGCAACAATGTTTAGATAATCATCCATTTTTTTTTAATGCATCCGGTGGCCAAAAAAAAAAAAAAAAAAAAAAGAAAAAAAAAAAAAAAAAAAAAAAAAAGGAAAAAGAAAGAAAGCAATTGTAACCGAATATCAACCTTTTATTACAAACACATTCAGCTTTATTCTCTGAGATGTTGTGAGTTGTGAGTATTTTTTAGTTTGCGCGCAATATTACAGGCAGTATTAGTAGGGAGTGCATTTTAATTCTTTAAGATATATCAAACAGGTCACTCAAACCACAAAAACACCACAATAATTGACGTATTTAGCGTGTATCACGCTCGTATTTTGGTTTGGTTTACGCACGACGTCGATGCCACTAAGTTTTTCACCCGGGGACACAGACGTAGGCTTTGTCTTGTAAATATATTTAGATGGGTATAAAATAGTTCCTAACTATCATTCACTAAATCTCTCATAATAGATCTCTTCCGTTTAAGCGCAATGTTTTCCCTTTCAGACTATACGTGTCACTCGCTAGAGTATCCTTTCTTTGTTTAATGGTTGTGCATGAAAAGACACATGAATATGGATACCACTTCGTTTACATGTAACACAATGGACCGTATTCTCAAGGTTGCGTGCGATTTCAACTTGAAGGGCCACAAAAAAAGCGAAAATTCAGTAAAATTAAATTGAGAAGACAGTTTTATATTTAGAAGGAGAAAAATCAATTTTATGAATTCTTATCGAAAAAGGTTTTATAGCAATGCATGTTAATACTTGTGCTCTGGTATCGTGGCCCGTCAAGTTCCTTAAATTTGGATGCGCACGAAATCTTGCGGAGAAAACGGTCTATTCTTTAAGGAAAAATTATTTTTAAAGCCGAGAATGACACGTGGTCAGAAATGAAAAAAAATTACAACCAAGGTAAAGAGATCTATTAATCGAAACTTCTAGAAATAAATAATTAATCTTCTTATGGCTGGCTTTTTTTATATTTACTGAGATTTGCAAAGTGGGAAGATAGGTCGTGATTGCGGGGGTTCTAAAGAAGGCTTGAAGTAGATAAGACGCTTAGAGCAACTTGACCGACCCCTCAGGGATTCCTTTTGTTTGAATACTTAGAAGTATAAATATACTCGAGGATAAGGCCGATTTAATGACTGTTGATTCATTTGCGCGACTTTGGAGAGAATTTTGATTAATCGTGACTTCTTCAAATATTTCCCTTTTTTAATGTACTTTCTTTTTCATTTATTTACTTTTCTTGTTTTCCTTTTTCTTTTTTCATTTGCGGTTTTATATTCATTTGCGCAAGGCTTCAAATATGCTATTTTTATAGTTTGTTCTTTTTTTCTTTTTCATCTTCGAAACCTTTGACTCTATTCATTCATTTGCGCAAGGGTTCCGGTATGTTTCTTATTTTAGTTTCATTTGCGCAACCTCCTAGTTTGTTTGTTAATTTGCGCAACCTTTGACGAGCACACACGTACAAGAAGCTCAGTCGAAATCGCGCATTGATAAAAATAGCGGCGCTAAACTAATTACTGAGCTATCAATTTTATCGCACCGGTGCAGGAAACGGAGTAAAATCTCGTATATAACTAAGTAATCAGAATTATATTAGACTAGCGAGTAAAAGCGCAAAAAAGACCTTTAAAGCGAAGGACAATCAGTCAAAAGCACTTGTTAAATAAACTTCCTGTGAAGCATTTCAAGGTTTCTGGACTACATATGATCTAAATTCAAAATTAATTACAATACGCAATCGTTTTAGATCGATCAAATCTTTTTCATTGAAAGGTGTTAATCTGTTGGAATCAACCATGCGGATATCATTGATATCAATTATGCATAAAACTTGTAAACGTCAAACAAGCTGTTGTATTTAACAGAGTGCACACACACATGAAGCTCAGAAATAAGTACTAAATATTATATATTACAGATACTACAACGTTAGTAAAGAGATATTAGAGAATTGGTTACAGAAGGTGAGTTATTTGACCATGTTTTTTTGAGAGTACTTTGTTATCGCTATTCACTACTGCAGTGGCGCGGCTCAACGGAGTCGAACTGAAAGCAATGAGGAAACAATTGGCCTAACTAAGATATAAAAATAACCATATCGACACTTGATATTAAGCCAGGAAAAATCTCAATACACTATGCGGATTTTTCATAAATGGAACGGCCTTTTTAGAAAGCTAGGTGACTACGAATACACATGGATCAAAATGGCCCAGTTGCAACTCAGAGACCAAAATGAACTCCACTAATCAAGTGTGTGCGTAATAGGTAAATTACGAACCTTGTAATCAAGTGTGGTGTAACGAGAGAGCTTCAGAAGAAGTACGGCTAAAAAAACTAGTCGAAATGTCTGCGAATTTTTAATTTAAGTACGAGACAAAAGTTTTTTTCTTGTTTGTAAAATAGTGTCTAATAATAATGGATGATATCTTAGGGTCGCTGCAGACTGATTTTTTTTTCTTTACGAGAACTTACGGATGAAGAGATGATGAGATAAGCTGACTGAATGACAGCAAGTGGCCGAGTTTTATAATGAAACTGCGATTTTTGGTAATGATTGTTTAATTGTTCTGTGAGAGGAAAAGCTAGCAGCCCCTTTAACTACTCGGATCTCTTCTTTTTTTCCCCCGTAATCACAAAGTATAATCTTATGCTCAAAAGGAGATCATAATGATAAGTTCGTGATTTTTGTTCATAGTCTCGCCAAAGTCATTCCTTTAAAATCGCCAAAAAAAAAAAATTATATATGGCGTCCATATTCGTTGAGTACCTGCAAAAATACTTCCGGGAGTTCTAGCGTAACCATGTCAATTGAGTTTCTAATAAACTGAAAATCTCGTTCCGATATTCAATGCATCGCTACCATTAGTTTTTCGAGCCCTACGTGCGCAACACGTAGAAGAGTTTGTTCAATGTGTCGTTCTCTTCCATGCCACGAGAGTTTTTTCGCCCGCGTATGGTTCTCTGTTTTTTCCTCCCTCTGTAAAAATCCAAATTTGAGTTGAGTTATTATATAGTTTCAGATAGAATACACAAAAAATAGAATAAATAATACTTATTAATCCTACTTTAGACAATGTCACTATGACCCACAATGCATTTCGGTCTTGGAATGCACTATTCCGTATGCAGTATTCAGTATTCAACCTTTTTTGTAAAAGCTGTATATAGCTATATGATATTACATTTTGCAGCGTGTTACTCGGGCTCAGATTTTCGATTTCAAATCCCCGACCGACAACGTTTTTTTGAAATAGGTGTTTATATATATTAAATTTGTAACCCACTATTAAGAACTAATTTACATCCAACTAAATAGGAGCTTGATAAACGAAACTTCGCGAAACTTCGCGAAATCTCAGTATTTCTTACCTCAAGAAAAAAAGTAAACTGCTAGCGGTCAAAACATTCGTTATAACCGAGTCTGAAGGGAAAGTGGGACAGCTCGCGGTCGAGAAAATAGCTAATCAAAACATTTGTTTTTGAACTCTTATTCAAAAAATTTACTAAGACATTATTTTGTTTATTTTAATGGTCCCGCCCGATGAGAGCTACATTGATATCCAGAAGAAAGAAAAAGAAACGTTTATCATAACATGTACCACAGTATACAGTAAACAACAGCCCACGACCAATTAGAAGATAACTCGTTTTCATTTAACCTTTAGATCTAAAACCAAAACACTACGTAGCTCAATTAGTATATCGCTCATATTTTGAGTGTTCGTATTCACTTGAATACGGTGTTGTGGAGACAGAAAAAATATTTTTCAGCTGCGCGCCATCATAGAATATTCTTGATTCAAAGAGGATTTATAGAAGTGGAGACCTAAAAAGAGTCTTTTAACGACTTACGTATACAGCGCCTAGCTCAGCTTAGGGTGCGCTAGTAATATCTGTGTTAAGTTCTTAAACAAATGGTTTTGGTTTAGTTTTCCTCACTGCAAAGGTGCATCTTGTGTTCGAATGAAAACATACATTTATTCAAAAAAACCTAATCTATATGAGGACCGGTCATTATCTATCCCCCGGGGGGTCAAAAAGATAAGCTGATCCCCCTCCTCCCAAAGAGGCACTACATTTCTTTATGATCCCCCCCGTCCCCTACATTAGTGGTTACTATACTGAGTTAACCCCCCTCCCCCTTTGATTTCTGTCAATATCTACCTGCCCTCCCCCCCCNCCCCCCAACAGTTTTTAGTGGTTGCTACTGAGTAATCCACCCTTTGATATCTGATATCTGTCAATATTACGTAATTCCCCTTCCAGTTATTTAAGAAAACATGCAGTCTCCCCTTCCCCCTTCCCCCTAGGCCCATCGAAAAAATTGGAAAACCAGTCAGCTCTTACCTTAACTTGAAGCTATTGTCTTTAGCCAATCAGGTGGTAATTCAAGGATCCAAGTCAAGGATCCAAGTCAAGGAACAGTCCCGCGAGATCAATGCTAATCCCACGGGATCCGGCAGATCTTATATCAACACTCACTCGGGTTAATTTATTTAAGATTTTCATTAGGCTGCGTGGGACACATAATAAAATAAGCTACTACATATTACAGACTTATACTTTTCTGAGTTAAATGAGTAAGGCGTAACGTAATATTAAAAAATGTAGGCCATTTTCAGGTTGTTTTATTCGATTGCATTATCCACGCGCGATATTTAATAGGCTGAGTAGAGAAGAACTCGAAACTAGAGAACTTTAAGTAGAAAAAACTTTTGTTAAACGACGTACAATCAAGCTCAAGCATCTTTCTAGCTTGCAAATATATTCAAGTTAATTGGCCTAGTTAATCTAAAAATATCATTAGATCAGTCTAGAAGTTACTCCGTTCAAGGTGATTTTTTCTCATTCCTACGCCTCTGCGTATGACATCATTTAAAAATTCAATCACGGAGACTTCAAGTATTATGGCATTTATGTAGTTGCGCGCAAACATACTGGAATATACTTCTGGGTTTTCTTAGAGAACAGGTTTATTTATAACACAGTAATTTATTATCTCAGGCATAGAATTTCGAATTAAATTACTTTGTGTAATCTTGCTGGCTAGCCTTTCTTTAATAAAGTCACCATCTGATCACAGGTGTAATCGTAAACTCGTTCTTCGAACCTAGTAGATTCTCTACTACGATTATATTAATTAACAGAATGTAAACCGCTTGATTGCCTAAATTCATCCCATCAATGAAAACCCTCTCGTGTCGTTATTATTCCCTTATTCTCAAGAATACTTGAAAAGAAAGTTAGATGAAATTCATTAAATGGGACTTAATGCGATCACGACACAAAGCGGTTTTATTTTCACTCCAGGAACCTTTAAATCCGCGATACAGATTATAATACGCAGCAGTTTTTCTCTGCGTAGCTTTATTGTGAATCTCGCGGGGATAAGGGACTTAGTTTCCGGAACAAGGCGTTTGTTTACGTTTGGTCGAGAGAATAAAGATGCCTGATGAACTACGCATGCGTGGGAAAGACCAATGACCATACACGCCTAACATCGACTTAGGTATTCTACCAAGATACTCGATCAGTTAAAACGCGACCTTCAACGCATACGCAGATTAACAACATACACTCGCAAGATTTTGATTCCATTGAAGTTTAAAGAGTAAGTACAGTTAAGCTAGTTATCATCTTCATTCTTGTATATCATAAACTTGAACGTTAAAATCAAATTATTCAGCTAGCGCGTAAATAATGAAATAACTCGCTCTTAGAAACTTTTGATATCAAAATTGACTTTCAAAAAATATTCGAATCAAGTTTAGGTAGAATGTTTTTTGATCAATATTTAAATTTTTTCATAACTGCTATTCGTTTTTAATTTGAAAGGAGTTTTTTTCATTCATAAAGGTTCATCCCATAGTACTCAAATTAACTACGAATATCTCTGCCTGTTGTTGTGTTTACTTTATATCTTACCTTGTGTACCAAAGAGTAAAAGAAAAAAACTTAGTGGAAGGAAGTAGAGCTTTTCAATTATTCATTGAGGTCAGTAAAGTTACGGTTGGCTGTTAAAAATAATGATTCCCTAAGTATTTCACTGGTTTCTAGTTTTTTGGCATTAATTCAAGGTGCTAATATTATGTGTGATATTCACTTTTAAAGAAAAAGTTAGTCTTTTTAAAACTGTTGATATTTGACGTTAGTTAGCCGTGTGTTGTTGAGTGAAGGGAAATCGATTGAAAGACAGAAAATTGTGGAAAAAAGAAATGAAAACAGAACAGTAAAGATTGAAATAAAAAGATAGTAAGGAGAAGGAGAGGGAACGTACGTAGCCACAGAAAGAAAGAATGAAAGAAAAGGAGCGAGTGAATGAATATATGAATAAATGACGACAAAAACGAGACAGAATTGTTACAAATAAAACAAACGAAGAAAGAAATGAAGAAAGAAAGATAAGATAGATTCAGCATCTTCTTGAACTAGATTAATTATATTAATGCCTAACTGATTGACAGACACATCTCGTCAACTCAGAAACTCGAAAATCGTATAATCGTTTTCGTTGAGTCGTTACTTTATCTAATCTGAAGCTTGTGTGAAAGATTTTGGTATCTTAAAATAAGGCTTAGATCATCTGTGTAAACCAAAAATGTCCCTCTTGTCATTGAAAACTAACTGATGGATTCTTTTCCTGCTCGAGAAAAAAATTCAAATTAGACTTTGAGAGCATGGTCTTATCATACGCGCAAGAGGCTGTTTTGAAACTTTGTCGATAAAGTTACAAACAGCATCCTAAACTAGCCAGTTTAACAGGTTCTTTTTCTAGTCGACCAAGGAGAGTCACTAATGTTTTTGAGACAATTCAGTTCACTCAGTATACCGAATTTCCAACATTCTTTTTTTACTTTAAATGTGTGTTATTTACAACGGTAAAATCAATCCTCTTGAGATGCGTTAGGATTTTTTCTACTAATTAGGACAAGGAAGCCGTAACGACTCGAGGCGATGGCTGTTGCGTTATCTAAGGTTTAACCAAGACAAGCAGACGGATATTTGCTTTACAGACCATTAGGAGAGCTCTTTTTTCTCTGCTTAATCAAGAAATTATATCAAAGATACCGGTTATACTGAGCAATTTGAATACTTAAATAGGACAGTTTGGATCTCTTGATCAAATTATTGACGTCTGGTTTAAAAGCCGAATTGAAACTCGATCGAATGCTGACACACATACACACACAAATAAAAAAGATAGGGGAGAGAGAGAGAGAGAGAGAGAGAGAGAGAGAGAGAGAGAGAGAGAGAAAAAACAAAAAAAAAAAGAAAAAAAAAAGAAAAAAAACACACATTAGAAAACAGGTTTCAAAGACACTCAAGTTTTTTGAAGATGTTTGGTGGCATAAACATACGGAAGACAAAGAAATGCTTTGTCATTTTACCATTTTATTCAAAAAAGGTCAAAACAAAGATTTTTTTTTTCGATCTAAGAGAGTCTCATTGTTCATCAGCTCCATTATTGCCTCGAGCGATAAAGCTGTTTAAACTTTGAAATCGTGACTCTAAGAATTTCAGGATCCACGAACAAAACCCTTTGTGCGTGTCGTGCGTGATTCTTTCATGCAATATACAAGCTGTAAAAACTAAACTAAAGGGAATATATTTAATACACATAGTGTTATACCAAGTTCCTTAGAAAAGGACTTTATCTTTTATCGTAATCATTGAACTCCCTAGCAAACTAGGACTCAATCTCAGCCCCAAGGACCGTCTAACATCTAACCAAACCCCAGAGATATCGCCTGCCGGGCAGGCTAGCTAACCATGCCATTATTCTTAGCAAACTTAGAATCAATCTCAGCCCTTAGGATTTCAACTATATCTAATCAAACCTAAGTCCCTGGGGAACAATCGTCTGGGAACCGACAATACGTCAAACTTTATCGCTGACACACATCGAAAGGGCTAGCTAGCAATACCTAAGCAAACATAGAAGCAATCTCAGCCGGAGTAAGATCTTCTGTCTACCATCTAACCTAACCTAAGTCCCCGGGGAACAATGGTCTGCGAACATATCGATCCTCAATACGTCAAGCTTTATCACTGAACATATCGAAAGGGCGAGCTAGCCATGCCATTTTCCCTTACTATCCAGGAAGCTACAGCTTTAATTCAATTTAAATAGTCCGTTAATGTCTACATTGTTAAGGTTTTTAGCATTGACAAGCTGTTCGAATCGATCTCTTACATCTGATAATCAAAGCCTTGAAGAAATATATCAGAATTCAATCCTTTTCAAGATACCAGCGTATAGTTATCGATATATATTCAGTTTGCACGCATTTCTCGTGATTTATCTGGGGCGAGGCCTAAATTCACTACACTAAAGTTTGTTTATCTTAGTTATAGATAGTCGAGTTGAAAAAAAAACCTTTCTGGAATGCTTGGGAAGGGCTAGACCAGTAGTCGATTATTATTTTTAGAATCCGTTAGAAATCGTATTTAAAACGTTTTTCACTGATATAACCATTTCCTTTACGTATTTTGTTATCAAGGCGCTCCGTCTTCCACCAACACACACTTCTCATTCCATTTTTAATTCTTTCTTTCTTTCTTTCTTTCTTTCTTTCTTTCTTTCTTTCTTTCTTTTCGTAGTTTTCAAACATCTGGCGCTTCATTTTGTTCGGTGCAATTGTGTCTTTTTCCTTTTCCCTTTTTCTCAAAAGAAAAAAAATACTTTGGCAAAAATGAAGAAGGAATAAAATAAACATGTTTTCGTGGTACAAGAAGTGCGCAATATCTTTATGTTAACGCTTTCTTAAAATCTCAATGAGGGTTAAAAATGGAATTACAGATTCCCTTGCATCAGATTTATATTAGACCTGTCCTCAGATCCTTTCCTTTATATAAGAAACGCGTTTTACATCGACAATATTATAAATCGACCCTCCCCACGTGGAAAAGTCCATGTGATGTTATACCATTAATAAATCCCTCGATATATTTAGATCCGAGAATCTTTTATTAGAAGGAATTCTTTTTATAAAAGTTGGATAAAAATAGAATATACAATAAGAAATCCTACCGAGCAAAGAATTTTAGAACACGGCGAGAATGAGCGTGCTTTTTCTCTTCTTCTTTAGAAGCTAAAAATGAATAAAGTATACGTATATTTTTGTATAATCTTATTGTATATTCTTTCATCCGTGGGAAAACATCGAAAAGAGAATTAAAGATTAAGGCCCCCCTCGGTGATAGATACACAGATCAGTACGTAGGGAATCTTTTGTTTAGTCACTAACACAAGCAAAAGGAATCAAATCCACCAAATATTATCCAACGCTGTTGGCCATTATTCATTCCTAGCTGTAAATAAAAGAATGGTTAGTCCCCTCTATCGCCCCCACTGGATATTTTCAGCATTGCTTCTTACGTGCCTTGCTTTAAGTAAGAGAGACTGAGTAGGGACGATAAGACCAAAATAATTCTTTACAATTTGTACACATCCTGATAAACAAAACTACGACAAAGTAGTGTTGTTGAATCGTACAAACTTAAAACGAAACATCGGAAGTCTACTGGTTCTACTTTGATAATTGGGTTTTTTATTACAGGATGAAGACTCTGACAGTGTTTTTTCTTGGCTTCCTGGCTGTCGTCGTGTTGATGGCAAGTACTACGCATGCGCGGAGGTACTGCATGCACAGTGTTAGAGAAATTGATCTATTTCTTCAGTACAACTGCCAGAATGCCCTTGTTTTACACAACAGATCTGGTAATATATTGAGTATTCATATTTATCGTTTATAAAACCCTTTTAAGTACTAAATATAAAGCTCTTTCAAAAAAGGTCGAATATTGAGTACTGCATACTGAATAGTGACATTGTCTAAAGTAGAATTAATAATAATTATTTATTCTATTTTTAGTGTAYTCCATCTGAAACAATATACTAACTACATGTAGAGAGTTAATCTGTATATTTACTTTTTATTTCAAATTAACGAGACTCACAATGCCCTTTGGTCTTGGAATGCACTATTCAGTATGCAGTATTCAGTATTCAAYCTTTTTTGAAATAACTGTATAAATCCTTTTTAAATACTGAATATACATGCTGACCAATAGTCTTACAATGGCACGAAGACGTTGGCGACTAATTTGCATACGGACCCAGAGCATGCGCAGACAGTTTTTACCCGTGTACGACTCGCTCAAATAAAAACATTTTCAACGTCTCCATACATATATATACTTTAAAAAATGATTATTGACATTAATAATATGAAATAAACAAAATTATTTAAACGTCTCCATACTTCTTGTATAGTTCCTCAAAGAAAGAGAGCCAGCAAATTCCAATCAAAGAGAAACGGCTGTCGACCAATGACAATCCAGGATTACGTAACCTTCCACGAGGAGTGCTGCGAGCGAGACATTGGCTGTAGTGACCAGGAGGTAACGAGCTTCTGCTGTCTACAATAAGCGCGGGCTCAACGTCGATTCACGTCAAGCTCCATTCACCTGAAAAAACAACACAACAAGATGCATATAGCTGCATTTGTTAGTTAGTCTTTAAAGAAATCTCTATATAAAACAAATCGTTTCAGATGGAAAAATGATGGCTTTAATTGTCTACAAAACGCGCGCACGCAATGCTGACTTGTTCTTTATTAACTTTGTCCCTCTTTTCATCTTAATATCTAGGTAATAATATCAAAAGTACAAATAAATTGAAATTAAAGTTTCTTGAACAGTTGTGAGAGTGGCGTCAATGTTACGTTTACTTCGGTTCTTAATTCCCCAATAGTTAAGAACCCATAAAATTTGTTCGTTTGTTGTGGCCTTACAAATAAATATTTTATAAAATGATATTCAGAAATCCCTGGAAGCGCCGACATTAGGCACTGTGTTACCTACTCGATCTATACTCAACACATTACTGAGTAACTTGTACCATTAATGATAAATTAACAGGCGATATGACGACATATCGTCCGTACAACAAACTCGTAGCTGATGATGACTATTTCAGCGTTTGGTGGGTAATTAATTGCCGTCGTATTTGTACTCGTTACAGCAATTTCCCTCCATCAAGAAATTTTAAAATTCAATAATGGGTAAGATTAAAATCTCTTTCTATTGATCCTAAAACATAATCTTTACCAATCTTACATTATCTGTACTCAACTTCCCCCCGGGAGAGTTTTGACTCAGTGTCTCTTGCTAATGCGCTGACAATTTAACCGGTGAGTTTTGTCTGCGGTTTTGGAAAATTTTCCTTTTCCACCGAGGGGTATAATTAAAATGAACGCTTTCTTAGCATTTTTTTACCTCGAAAGAAAATGGGATAACAGAAATAGAAAGAGGTGGATATCAGTAGATCTCTCTCAAATTAAATTAGTAAATGATGTGGCAGCCAGTGCAAAGTTCCAATTGCCGTTTTCGTTTTCTGCTTTCCCAAATTTCAAAATACCAAAAAAGATTGGCTCTTTACTATTTTACTTTAAGACTTTTCCAGCCTGAAAACTTGTAATTTAAGAATTTTTTTCATTCAACCCTCATGGTACGACATCCTTTTTATTTTGTGTAGTATTTTCGATTCTTGAATTTTTTTCCAAACCACTTGCTAGATGAAGCTTATCTCTTTAGAAATGATAACAGAACATCTGGATGTGTCGTAAAGACGATTAAGGTGCGTGAAAACAGAAATGTTAAAGAAATCTTTAATTTCTCTCATTTGAAGCTCCTGTTAAAGCTAATTGGAACTCTAATCTCGTCAGCTAATGACTTCTAACCGACAGATCACATACGTAAGTCGAAGGAATGGATGTCTTTTGCTGTCCTTATCAGTTATTAATTTGACTTGCACAACGACTCTGAGATAAAGCCAGGCATGGCCAAGCATACAGATAGTCGATTAAACGACAATACGTACTGATAACAATACAAATATTAAGAAAAACGGAGAGCCCGTAAAGACAGTAAGTCGAGTGCCCTAAGAGGCCCTAGTGGTCAAAAATACTCGTTCTGAAGAGCAAAAACGTAGACGCTATCCTCATCATTAACTGAAAATGAATTATCCTCAAAAATGCCTCCATTGCAATTATGTTAATATATTAATTAACAAAAAAGAACGCTTCTGCATATTTATATATACTAATTAAGTACAGCCGTTCCGTCGCTTTGTTTTTACAGGTGTGAGTTAAGCTTTTTCATCTTCAAAATTCGCCGCCATTATATTTTCGCTTGCTTCGCTAACTGTGTATCTATCTCGATATAAGATTCCTTTTCCGAGAATATTGTCTGATTTCCGAGCAATAGTTAAAGCCTAAAGGGTTAGAATTTGTAGGGAAGTCTTACGACGTCAAATCTCGTTAAAAAAAGGAACAAACGAGCGGAATATACGGTCATTCTCCGGATCTTCAATAAGGACGCCAGAATCGTCACATCCTTTTCTTAACGTACTCCAAACCCTCCCACATGGAATAACACCACGCCAATAATATTAATTCAAATAGTTTTTTAAGATTATGACCCAAGGACATATTTACTCTTTAGATTATGATCTTCTAATCAGTGATGTATTTTCGTTAATTATTTTTTTCGCTATGGAGACAAAACCAGGGAAAAAACGCATTTCCGGGAGAGTTGGGTGTCTATTATTGAAAAGCAAGGTGATAAGACCAAAACGCTTCTTTCTTTCATCGCGTCGTTTGTACGTTTATCCCAGACACTGTTACCCATCTGAGTAAGTATATCTTTATTCTTTCAATTGTTATAACCTTTTATTTTTATCAATTCTAACTTAATTTACTATGTACAAATATAAAATATTTGCTAAGTCTTACTGGCTTAAGATAACTTTAGTTATTCTTATGAACAAAAGGAATCAAAAGAAGAAAAAAATAATCGTTGCATTCGATATTCGTTTTAGAGCCGGGAGTTTAACACTATTCAGTTTTACAGTAATTATTCGACTTCAAACTCGATAACCATTAGAGAAAACTTTAAAACTTTTTAAAACTCATGACATAGAAGCATGTACACAGAGCATTATTTTAGCGTATGCAATCACTCATAGCAAGAAACCCTTCCCACGCCTTTGAAAATTAGTTGTCCTGTGCGTCCTGTTCTACCTAATAGCAAATAAATATAATAAGTACTTAATCCTTGAAGTCGTTATTATTGAATATTCGATCGAGGGATCAATTTTACTGCGAAAAATCACTACAGAAATAGCGAGGAAAAAGGCATAATATTATTGAATATGGAAAGACTGCTGATGATTCTTATAGCTGTGATCTTCTAAGATGAACCACTCAAACTGCGCACATAACTGATAATAAAATTCAAGACGGAAAACTTTTAGTATATTATACTAGGAAATCGCACAAACGTACAATTCGTTATTAATAGATAAGATTAATGTTTTGAAAGTCTTGTAATTGCATGAGCCTTTAGGCGAGTCCAATTTGATAACTTTCAAAACATTACGAGTATCTATTAACTACAAATTGTACAAGAAGGTCGTGCTATTTTTCATTTATAGTACAGTACACTCAACAAAACTAAAATAATTGAAGCAGAGCCATTTATCTGTCTCTTTTGAAAACTAATTAAAATATAAGGGCAGTTCAAAAGCATAAAAAGATTAGTCGTAAAGAACATGTTTTGTAAGCTTAAAACACAGATATAAAGTTGTACTTATATGGTTCCCATAGCAACTTATTAGATACTCATGAGGAGTACATTTAACGATTAATTGTACTCCTCAAGACCAATCAGAATCGAGGGTGTTGGGTGTATTATAAAGTACTAGACAGCACTGATGAAACGATAGAAAATAATATACACTACAATTTAATGCAGAAATTTTGGTTATTCTACAAACTGTCTGCAAAGCGAATAATCTTGGTATGATAAAAAACAGCAAGAATTAATATCAACAACAATCAGTAATGACGTCCCGTTTCCTCTACGCAACAGACCTAACCCCCTTTAAGACGTCAGAGACGTTCAACATTTCAGTGCTAAATCGTCATTCAGTAACAAGGGTTGGTCAGAAGTGTGTCAAATTTATGTGGTTGAGATTTTGGCTGCTTCCTAATTCGTGCACAGGGGTTTTTTTTCCTGGAAGCGAGAATTGAGCGAACGACAGAATTTTATCCCTGGACCCGAGGATGCATTGCAATTGCGTGGAACTGCACGGAATAGCAATTCCTCTATCTCGTTCATTCCCTCGCATGTGACATTTCGCTTTATTCTAAATCTAGAAAATTCGAAATGTTCTACTAAGTTGGAATATTGATGGTTTTTTCAACCATTCCCAAGAGAATTAAATAACAAAAGGCACGGCGGCCATGTTGGAGGATATAACAAAAGAATTCATTGACAATTCTTTTGTTAAAGTCCTCCAACATGGCCGCCGTGAAAGCCCGCATCAATAAGAAAATTCAAGTATTGAACCATGAATGTTGTGTGCAATGGTTCATGATATAACTGCTAAAGCCTATTCAGCTCTGTTTAAAGGGGGGCCGGGACGTGTGGGGTGCATGGCTTTCACCATTGAAAATATTCTGTCTTTTATAAGGCATTATTGAAGATTTTGGCGTATCCATAGCGACAATTACAGTTAGCATACCAAACATTCTATTCTTTTATTCAAAAGAAAGTTAATCCAATAATATTATTCATGGATTCCATGAATTTCAACAGTTGGATTCACATCTGCCCGGATAAGCCCAGCTGTTAGTTACACCACAATAGGGTTAGTTTTATGAATTTAAGATTTAAGAACCGTTTTTGAAAGCACTCGGCATTGTAGCGCTGTAAACTGGTACTTAACAGAACGTTTACGGAGATATACTCCCAGCAAAAAGAAACCACTGGAAAAAAGCTCCTCAAAGGTCCTCAAAGGTAATGTAGTAAATCGTGAAACATCTGACTTATATATATTAATGCATATCAATAGTTTGTACATAAATCCAATTCGAAAAGTTTTGAGCTTGTCATTCCTTTGATTGTACGGTCTCTTTTATAATCCAGTTTTCTTATCCACTTGCAATGGTACCTCTTTTAAAAGCCTTCTCTTTTCGTCAACGGATTTGTTTTCTTTTTAAAAGTTGAAGAATCATTCAAGTCATGGTTGAAACTTTGGACTGTATCGCGTGTTGCACCTAATTTCAAATCCATTCAGCAGAGTGAAGAGTCATCGAAATAGATATTAGACTAACACGCTTTATCGGACCTTGATTCCATTGTTTTCTTTTGTGTCTATTTGACTTTTACACCTCGACTAGTATCCTTTATTTCACGGGTTTGATGCCTTCACTATATTTACAGCAATTCGATTCGGATCGTATATGCGTTACTGATTAATTCAAGATTCGACATCTGATGATCGTCTCTCATATCAGCGGTTCTCTTTTTAAAGTTTGAGAAATAAGTCATCAAGAACTAGTTCAAAATATTAAGAATTTTAAATGAATCCGGTAAAAGTAAAAATTGTCGAAATTTGGGTCGCGTGACCAAACCGTTATGACTCTTTATGAGTCGATCAGTGATCTAAAAAACACTACACATTGTCTGTCTGCTTGAGGTCCTTGTACATGCTTGGATAAGAATCGTTGATGCCTGATCATCACTCCAAGCAAAAAAATTAACATAATTTTTAGAATAGAAAAAAATCGTCTGCCGATTTCAATTCTCAATGCTTCGGTTGGAGTACCTCAGTTGCTGGACACTGGTCTAGAACAGCTGACACTATTACGGGGCATTTGCTGGTAGAGTCTTTATTAGAAGTCCAAGCAACTTCTCAGTACAACTGCAACTTTACTGCTAACGACTGCTAAATAAGCCTGAAGCGAGATGACGTTTTACCCCCGACTCTATACCATAATAGTTTTTAAAATTCTTTCATATTAAAATTTTTGATTCCTTAAAGAATACAGGAACAATAGTCATAATTAAAGAACAAAAGCAGTGTGAAAAGGATTATGGTCTAGAGACGGGGGTAAAACGTCATCT
>NW_022261373.1:77807-90223 GCF_009602425.1 Actinia tenebrosa
CAGCTACTACATATTTTTTGTTTTATCCATTCTTTTTTATTTGTTATTAGTATATTTGTTATTTCTTGTATAAATTTAGCCTGTCATTTTCTAGTTATTAATATTTTCCCTGTTTTATTTCGTACATTTAGTTGGCCATCGCTATCCATCATGCCATTGAAAATAATGTACTATCAATGGAGGAAATTAGGTCGAAGCCAATCTTCAGGTATACTGTAGGTGAAAAGTAAATTCAAATATCTTTATTATGAGTATGGTTTTCCTTCCTATTTTTTTTCTTTTTTTCTTTTTTCTTTTTCCTGTCTTGTTTGTTTGTTGGTAGATTTGTTTTTAGTGATACGAAAGGTTTGTAAAGAATAAAACTAGTCTACGAAACAATGTATACTGAGACTACTTCCCCATTATTATAACCCATTATTATTACCCATTATTATAAACAAAATTATAATAACCGGGCCCATTACTATAATGTACGCAAAATATTATTAGGAAAAAAAGAAAAGAAAAAAGAAATCAAAATAGGAATATTATGGTTACAAAATCTTTCCATATCTTAGCAAAAGTTTCAAGAGATTTGAAGACTGTGATAATTTTTTCTCGAATCAAATTGAATATCTTATTGCTTTTTGTAGGAAATGTGCTCTGACGGGAACCTCACGGTTTTGTCGTCATCGTGTAAGAATATCAGACAACCAGGAGTGGCTAAACATCTGTAGAAGCAGCAGAGATAGGGTGTGTAACAAAATAGACTACGAACAGTCCCTCTATTTCCCTTTGTTACTGTCCGTCTGTCTTTCCGTGTTGATTGGCCGAGGAATATTGGTTACCAGTCAAAAGTCCCCGGGGGAGGGGGCTGGACTCGTAACCAATCTTCCTCGGCTAATCGACACGGACAGACAGACAGACAGTGACCAAGGGAAATAGAGGGACTGTTCGCAGTCTAGTAACAAAGCTATTAGAAATTCTTGATGTTTTGAAATTTATTGTCTCTGACATGACATTAGAAACCTTACTCATGAGGACGGCAAGACTTGTACGGCGACGCTAGGATGATAACGCGAACACAAGTTCAAAACGTTAACGATTGCCGTTCTCTTTATTTACATTCATATTTTAACAAGAAGCTTCTTCACTTATAAATGTGATTTTCAAGAAGGTCCTGTTAAAGCGTGAAAAAGCACCAACTGAAGTTCTAGCGACTTTTTTTGCAAACGTTTCAACCCGTTACCACAAATTTTCTCCAGTGTGCCGTTTGTGTTCAACCCGTTACCATAAGTTTTCTTCAGTGTGTCGTTTGTGTCGGAGAGTGCAAAAAGTTATTAAAAATTTCAAGTTCGACAAAATAATGAATCTTGATTTCAACTGAACTATTTGATTCTTGAGTGCGCAGATGGCGTTACAATAACAGAATTACACGTCACAATAAGCCTTAATTTGTCGCATTAGCGACGCGCGCATGTAGCTAAGTAACAAAACAAGTAATGTGGAGTTTGAAAAATAATTTTTGCTTGCGCAAATACCGTTGCATCAGTTTGTCACGCACTGTTGATAAATGAAATAGCTGGTAGTTGTAGACAGCAAAGATAATACTAGTACACAAACACTGCCTGTATGCTGCATATTATCCGATTCGTAATTGTGCATGCATTTTACTTTTTCAATTTCGACTTATATATGTCCCATCAAACTCCAGTTCCCACGCGAACCTGTTGGTCGAAAGTCTGGGACGAGCGTGTGCGTAACGTCATAGGTATCAGTTAAAAACGTCACAATGGAAACTACATTTTGATAAGTCAAAAAGTTGTGAAGTTGCAGCTTAGTTCGCAGCCCGCCTTAGGTTATGAGCATCAGCTTGGAAAAAAGCTCTTCAAAACAAGCTAAAATTTCATGCTTAATGATGTGCAAATAGTCTTCGTCTGTGAACCATCGTTTAAGATGTATAAATTAGAGTGAGGCGCAGTCGTAGTGATAAGGTAACGGATGATGTTGATGCTCGTTTTTTCTCCACAGATAGCTGCTGTTTGTGATTTTTATACTTATATTCGGTACATTCAACGAGGTTTGGTCAAAGCTGACGGTAAGCAAAACTCTTTTTTTGTCGTTATTTTTAAAGGAAGACTTGCGCAATACAACATAAACCCCAAACGGATGGCTTCGTGCGAGAATCTTGGGTAGAATTACTTGTTAGGTTGTGTCGCTTAAAAATCTTTATGCAAATCTTCTAGAACTTGCTTAAATCTCATATCATCTTCGTTTTTTCACTGGACTCTGAAGATGACTTTCGCTCAGGTTGTAAGTCACCAACAACAACAGTCTTTCTCAAAACTACACTCAACTGGACGATCACACTTCAAAGCAAACTGGGTTCAAACGGGGTTCAAAGCATTTATTCTCATCCTAACATCTTAGTTTTGTGCTAGGCTACCGCACTTGTTCTATTCCACGATTCAGATTGTTTAATAATTAGTGTTCATGACATTATGGCATTCGTTTTCTATAAAGATTTAAGCTTTAGTTCTGCCTGTATCCAAACACAGTCAAGTTTTGAATACCAATCTAAATTTCCTCGCATTGCTTGATTAAAGGCGAATACACGCGATGTAACATTGCGCGCAACATTGCAGGCAACATTGCTGAAGTAGGATCGTTTTGTACTTCAGCATCATTGCGTGCAGCAAATTGCTTCGTCTGATATTAGTGGCAACGTCGTTTGCATGCAATATTGAGCGCAATGTTGCACCAAGTAACCACAACTTGAGACATTTTTTTTTGCTAAGCCCTCAATTACGGAAAAGTAATATGCCATTCAAATGTCACATTCTATGTTTTCCTGGCAAGTTTTGGTCTACAAACAAACACCTTTCCTGTACTAACAACACTTTTTTTTCATTTTTTCCAAAGCTACTGAAATTTATTGGGAAATTATGAGATTAAGAGGCAAAATGGCTCAATCACGACTTGGTCTCTCGCCTACGATGGAAAAACCACGTCAAAAAAAGTCATGACCAAAATCCAATAGGTTTAGTATCATATTTTAATCCTCCCCTGTCATTAGGGGACGTGGTACATCCATCACGTACAACTAAAATGTCTCGTTTTTGTCCATTTAGAAAGTAGGGTTTACTTTTAAAAATTTAGGTACACTAGCTATAAATTTGTATCTATCCATGCAAGGAAACATTTGTACATTTGTACAAATATTTTTACAAAACAAAACGATGTTGTAGACCCCTTGCAGAACTTTGGAATGCAGCTCAATCTGGGAGACAAAAAATTGGTTCCAATTCTCAGGAGATTGGAATTCCTTTGTTTTGTCCACCTGCTCGAGCTGCTTTGACGTCACATGCAAGGGGTCTGTTAGAGTTTGCAAATGAGAAATTTACCCTGCCCTCCTCACCCTTATAAAAATGAAGCAGGGTGACAAAATTTTGAATATCCTCATCTTTTTAGCTCGCACTACGATTCTTGCACATACACTTTTGACATCTCGTTTTGTCTGTAATATGTACAGAAATTTTACGAGAAATCTCAACATTTTGCCTGAAGTGCATTCTTGGTGGCATCTAATATATTTTATTGATATCTAAATTTTGTACAATCTTTGAAAATGCTTGCCCTAAATCTTACTGCTTGACCACTCATTACTTTCCCATTCCTTACGTATCTTTTTTCTATTTATCTATGTAAGTCGACCCGTGAATATCGCCGGTTACCTCGTATCACACTGCTTAATATTTTCCATATTTTCACTCATTGATTCTAGATAAAGCGAATAGTTGAATGGTAAAATATTCTTATATGGTTTGAGTCAGTGATGCATCTTGGAAATATCAAGGTTTATTCTTTAATATGTTAATGACTGTGATGTCCTAGTCCTAATATTAATTCAGCCTTGATCACGATCCCCAAGGGCGTCTTTTTTTTCTTACTCTGGGAGCGTCACAGTATGAAAAATCCTAGAACCATCTGTGCACACTTCCTAAACGCGTCCTAAAATGACGTCAACACTAGTGTCTCAGCGCATTGAAGGATATTTTGAAGGCTATTAAGTGATCATTCTAAATGGCTCGCTTTATGTGCTTGATATTGTTAAAAAAATGCATGCGTATGACCATCTGTTTTTAATTCTTAAAGGATTGTCGTAACAGAATTACATTTTACTATAGTTCATGTTCACAAATATAATATAATATTAACTTGATTTTGAACTAAATATTTTGAGTTTTGCCAGAGTAGTTTGCTTACTTTATAAACGAATAAATACTCCTTTCGGGGCGAACAAATTCAAAATATATAATTGGTCATTGTTGCTAATGACCCGATTAATCGTCTATGACATCTTTAAGCCCTCCATCCCATCCATCTTCCAATGGCGGTAATGTCTGATACAGTCGCTGTTAAGGCTTGACATAACAAGATATGGCCCTCTTCCCATTTTTATCTAGCCCTCCATCCCATCCATCTTCCAAAGGCGCTAATGTCAGATACAGTCGCTGTTAAGGCTTGACATAACAAGATATGGCCCTCTTCCCATTTTTATCTAGCCCTCCATCCCATCCATCTTCCAATGGCGATAATAATGTCTGATACAGTCACTGATAAATCTTGAAATAACACGATCTAGCTATCATCCTGTATGTCTTTAGTTATTTTCATCAGTCTCATATGCCTGCTTCTAAAGTGAAACCGTACTCGAAGTTTGCAAGACATTGCGCGTGTTTTTAACTCTGCTGGCATGATCTTTCTGGAAATCAAGACGGCTTATCTCATTCTATCCGCCCATGCCCAACTATAAATCTTCTGAATACGATTCAAGAACTCGTTTCAATATCCAAGAGCAACCGTTTAATATTTTGGGCAGAACTTCGTGGTATTCAAGTCTCCGTGTCATATGCAATAACGCCTGGGGGCTTTTTTCCCATAGGGCAGAATTTGTATTTACACTTTTCAATTGTGAACTTTCCACTAATTTTTTAAAGAGTAATTTTAACGTGTCGTTTTAGTTTAGGACTTTTCCACGAGCATACGCCTTTTAGTATTCTTAGCGTACTCGTTTTTCTTTATGTCAGTGGCAAATATTTATTTCGCAAAATTGATTGCCAACAAACCAAGACATCGAATAATATTTAAGTCAAGTGATGGGTATATTGTCGTGGCTAGGCAACAGATATCGCCTGTCAAATAAATAACGGCGGTATCGGAAAAGTATTTTATTATTTGGAAATATATTAAGAAAATTATTAGCAGTGTTAGAAGTTTAAAATATTTTATTTGTGTAGTTATGAGAGTACAGATTATTAATCCACAGAGAAAAAGATTGAGAAGGAACTTCGTTTGCAAGGTTTTCCTAATTAATTTTGAACACCTTTGTAAATAATTTATAACTTTAATGCATGACATCAAGATTTGACTTACAAATATTCTTAATAATTTAGCAGACGAGACATCAATTTTTACATTGAAACTAGAAAAAATTGATCGAAGTCTAAATTGATTTCTGGGCATTAATTTCACTTGGTTCCTAACAATAGCATAAGTTGCGTTGCTATGGCATCGTCATTGGTTATGAATTCTATTCTTGCTCTTCGTTCGTTGTTTCGTATATTAGGAACATAGCCAAGTTCATTCCTTAGAATTTTAGAACTTGTGCCAATTTTTTTTTTTTTTTTACAGTAGTAATAGTATACATGTACTTGTTTTGTAATCGATTGTGCGAATTCCAATGAAATATCTGGGGGTAACAAAACCATAAGAGTTTTAATTTTGGAGCGATTTT
This sequence comes from Actinia tenebrosa, assembly GCF_009602425.1. The sequence goes on from NW_022261373.1 coordinate 83,584, forward strand.
CGTCCAAGTAGCACTTTAAGTCCAGTCGATAAGAAACTTTAAACAAGTTATTCTGGTTATGGGATCTTATTCAGAATGTTTGAATTCATTCAAAATACAGACTTTTCATAGTGAAGAAGTTGGTGTAACGAATTGCAGCGTCGTAGATGACCTGTTTCCTTGATATTATAATTATTGTTATTCGTGAAATTATAATCATTCTAATATCATTGCTATGACAACTTTTACTTTATCCCCCCAAAAAATGCAAATCGACAGCTGCACGTCTGGTGGAAATAAATCTTTCTCGCTGAATTAGGTGCATTTGTGTATCCATAGGTTATTTTTATTGTTTTTATGATAAACATTACACATCAAACTTTTTTTATATTTTTCCAAAAAAAATTTGTACAAAGCATCACTCTTTGAAACACAATATAAAGTTTCTTGAATCTTTTTGCTTATATTTCTAGAGAGATGAATAAATTGCAAACTGTAAATATAAATGATGGGGAATTTAAACATGAAATTGGTTTTCGTGTTTGTACCATGAATGGGGTTATATTGAAGAGGCGGTTATCTTAAAGCGTCCGATCAAAGGCAAATGCGCGTACTGTACAAAAAACTGTATTCACGATGCGATAATCTTTAAAAAAAAAACAACAGTCCGTCTGATTTGATTGAATGAAGCGAATTCTCGCTTAGTTTTTTGAGTTAAATTACAGAGGAAACTAGCGACAATTAGTTTTCCCTTAACAGGAAAATTCAAGCACACGCCACAAATAATAACGAAAACTTGTAATATCAAATACATAGAGACGCCTTTGTTTGCTTAATAAGCCTTTACGTATGTCATTCTGTCACACTATTTGAAGAACATTCAACAAACAGCTCCTTTCAGCATTGGAACTTCTTCTATGTGTTCTTCCATTTCCCAAATTTTGGCAAAGTTCGCAAGAAGGCATTTCTGAATTTCTGTTTAGTGAAGGCGTAGAGAAGTGGATTCAAAGTACAGTTTAAATATCCTAGTACTAGAAAAATGTACTCCAATTTAGCTAGAGTTGAGTTTGGCGTACGGAAGCTCAGAATAAATGTAAATATCATGTAAGGGAACCATAGGATGCACACGGAACACATTATTGCCCCAGTCATCTTTGCAACTTTCCATTCCTTTTGTCTTAGATGTGTCGTTTCTCTCCGTCTATCCAAACTAGGTCCCATTGGTATCACTAAGGATGTCTTTACCACAATAGATTGAATATGATGAATCCTTGATAAAGCTGCTTTTGAAATTCTCCAGTAGCACGGCAAAGTTATTATCGTTGCAATAAAAAATACTGGGAAATAGTAAAGTCGAATTCTGTAACTTGAGGATGTTTTGCTGAAAAAGTAGACGCAGGATTGCAATGGATGAATGTTGTCTTTTTTAACGCCATATTCGATGAACGGCAAAGTAAAGCTAATACCGGCAAACAACCAAAGGAAAAACAAAGCACGTTTTGCCTTTTTAAAATTTATCCGAAGCCTAAATGGATTGGTAATCGATTCGTATCGGTCATAACTGATCAATAACAATGTCGCTACTGAAGCATTCCTCAAGGCGGACGTTATCCCTTCGTGAGAAAGACAAAATAACTGTGAATGCAGAGGAAATAAACCAAGACGAGCGATTGTAAAGGATATTCCAAAGACACTGATCAGAGCGTCCACCACCGCAAGATTTGTGATGAAGAAGTTTGCTGCTGTTCGGATATGCCGTTTCTTCCAGTAAATCCATATAACACTTGCACAAGACATAAAACCAACTGACAACTCTAATACCAAGATACAAAACAAAGGTATTTTGAACCGATTACTAATGATTATGTAGCTCTCCATCGTGGTATTATTTACATCCATCGATGGAAGGATAGAAAAACCAAGCGCTTCCCAAAATACAGGAGAATCAAAAGTTGTCGAAACCTCAAGAAAATGTCAGCTTAAGCTTCTAGTTTAAACTACTGACAGAAGAATTCGAAAAGCGATAAACACCATAATGATTATGCTTCGAGTTTAGATCAATTCAAAGACGTGAATCTGTAAGTAATCCTTGAACAATGGAGGCCGTTGTTTCATATGTAAACCTTCAGTTGCAAGACAGTCTTGATTGGATATTAAAGTTGTTAAATAATCAATGCATCCTACAAGACAACCAAATTGTGTCAACAACCACGAACAAGAAGATACTTGATAGCTTCTATGCCATTGGTGTTCTGAAGAACTCCATTCTTAAACGAAATAGGCGAAGGAAGAGTCTCAAGGCTGAAGTGGTTGTATGTGTTAGTTTTCTTTTGGGGGTTGCTAGAGTTCCAATTATACTAGACAGCAGGACCAAATCACTAATTAGATAACTCATTAATCAGCGTTGCATTGTGGAAGACTGAAAAACACCTGCAGTCATTAGAACCTTTTAGGTTCCTTTGCTCTACCGAGGTTCTAGACGTCGGGATTTAGCTTCCGTCTATTACAAATATATTGAGTACGTCAGACGCTCTCAATTAAATGTAACGGGTAGCTAAACGCAGAAAGCCACGCTTGGACTGAATTGTCCGGAACACAGAAAGATGAAGCTGATTACTGAAGCTAGATGCTGGGTCCTTGATGATTCCAGAAAATAAAGGGAAAGAAAAGAAAAAGAAAATAGCTGGCATTTGGAAAGCCTTTCTTGAACCCGAACGAACGTAAATCTGACCTTCGGAAACTCGCGGCCCTGATAAGCAAGAAAAAATAGTTGTCTTCCTAGTCTACTTGAGTACTAACAGTTGATTCTAAGTTGATTCTTTGCGTAAGTAAATTATTAAAAATTGATAAGCTTTTAAGGCTTTGTATTTTTATAAAGATATGGAAATATAGATAAGTTATAGTGCTTGGGAACGAGGTTATTCCGGGCGAAAGCCCTTGGAATTAAATTCGGAAAAATTAATTTCCGACCTCGCTGGGAATCGAACACACGACCTTCGGTCCACATATTCTCATCTTTGTATTTATATTTAAACTAACTGACAAATTCCCATTATGGGTGTTCTTCAATGCTCATCACTGGGACCGAGCTTGAAAAACTTTCGGCTGCCAGGAAGTAAGAACTGAATGAGATTTTTTTACCCCATCGATCCTGGATCATTCTATTCCTTTTTTTTTCTTATTCGCTTTAGATGTCATTTCAGCTTCAGGATATTTTCTGTCGGATTAGACGTGACAAAAAAGATATTTCGGGACCAAAAACTTCCAAAAAGAAAAGCATTTCTAAAAGAAGAGCAGTAGCGGCCAACGATAGTCTTGGGATTGAGGGGGATCACCTTGAATAGAATTTACCGTGTGCTACCCTTTGAAGCACTTAGAGTTGCCACAAGCCAAAAGCCACTATGATTTGTTTACTGCTCAACCTCTCTTGCTGATCACCGGTTCATACCAGCTGTTCTATCGTGTCCAGCTGATCGGTTTTTTAAATCAGGATAAATAAAGATATTATTATGGCAAGTTTTATTTGTCTGTATATATCATGTTTACAATGACCAGCGGACTAAGTCTAGGCTGGTTAAGTTCATCATTTTTTTCAATCCTTCCTTCAGCTGATGCATATTCATAGAATTTCTTGACTATATTAACGTTCTGGCTTAAAATCCATTTCTGGCATCGTTCTATAAGAAAGTTCACTTCCCTGTCTGTATTTGTTATTGTTCTTAGGTCTTTTATTATTATTATTTATTATTATTATTATTATCATTATTATTATTATTATTATTATTATTATTTCAGGTAAATTATGTTCTGGAAAGAAACACTCTAAAATGTCATAGAAAATGTATTTTAATTTTTCTAATGTAAATGTATAATGTATATAGTAATAGAAATAAGGCTAGTCCAATCTCCCGGTTTACTACGCCGTAGCAGGGGTCAAAAAATCCCTAGTTGAAGTTTTTGTTAGTGCTCTGTTATCCATTTAGTTTTAAAAAGTGTGAACGCAGCGTTACCGTCACTCAGAACCACCCTCCCTTCGGAAAAAAATCTTTTTAGTTTTATACACACTACCAATGACTTAATTCGAGGTTGCTCCGAGGTTCTTTGATTTCATTGTTCCACGGAAGAAAGGCTACTTTCTAGAGGCTTGGGCTGCCTGTGTTTCTTATTGATCGTCGGCCGTGAGTAATACTCCCACAGTGCAAATAAACACTTGACCATCCAGTTGCAAGAATAATTAATGCTTTTTACGCTGTGAATATTATGCGATGGGAGTTCTTTGATTCCAGAAGCATCATTTCAATCAGTTTATTATATTTTTTATTGTCGCTTGCGGTGCTGTTGCGTGCAGTATTAGAGGGGCACTTGGATGAAAACGCTCCGATTTCAGGAAAGTCCAAATAATTGAAGTATTTGAAGATAATATGACTCAATTATGATTATGAAAATCAGATTAGTGAAAATTTTAGCCTGGGAGCCACTCGCTGTTGAGATATTTTGGGTTAAAATAACAATAGGGTTGAGTAAATGACGCCATTTACTCACAAATGAGATGCTGAATAAAATTGATAATTTTTTCCCGCCACTTTTGACTGTGAAGGAAACATGTTGCTTGGCTACTATCTGGGTCATATAGTTAAGCTCAAACAAGTTGCAAGTCATTTCCAATTTTCATTGATTTTCATCCAAGTGCACCTTTAGCTGACGCGAGTCTCTAAGTATTCAGTACTCGCAACTGATCCATCAACATGAAAATAATTGACAGGCTTGAAACTGGAGGCCCTCGTGAGGTCAAGGTAACCAAGGTATTCGTCTTATTGCAGATTAAAAACTGTAGTGGCATCAGAATTTTTTGTCCAAGAGAAAATTATTTCAAACCGCGACCACCAACCAGCTTGACTGGTGTAATAACACGTTACGAATAAAAACAGCAAAACACGATTTAGGGCTCCTTTAGTATAAACAAGGCAAGAATTTCTGCAGATAAGATGTTCCGAGATGTTTGTCAAGAAGAATAACAATCTCCTCAACCGAACCGATCAGACGAAGTTATGAGATAAATGACATAGAATGGAGATCTGCAATGCCTCTGGATCCTCAGACAGATTCACGGAAAATCTTTCTTAATGGAATATGCGTATCTATCGGGGTAGTGCTGATTTCGCTATGCTTCGTGCTTCTTTCGGTTGCCTACAACAATGTCAAGCTCTGCAAGGAAAATAAAAATTGTACAGGCTCGATTCATACCACAGCTAAAGTCTATCGTATTATAGCTGCCATTGTCTTCATGGTGGGATTTGGTTTGATGTCAATGTTTTGGTGGCGTCTTCGAACAATGAGAGCAGTCGCTGATCAAGAGGATTTTCGACAAAGGTTAAATATAGGAATCGACCGAATGGCAGACTTGGAGATTCTTAGTTTTGAACAAAAATATTATGGCATCTTGACAGAAAGATCAAGAAATATAGGCTGAACTTAAATATGAAGGAGCCGCCGTTTAGGAATATAGTGTCTTTTGACACAAGAAAAATAGCGAAGGATGCAACGACTCGAAACCAAGACGAAACCTCAGCACTTTTGGCATTGAGACAGGAACCAATGCATGCAAAGCACCTTTAAAGCGACGGTTTTATTCTAATTCCCCTCATGCATAGCCAAGCATCATTATCTAGGAACCGTTTTCAGCTCAAAAAGGAAAAACAAGAGAAATACACACAATGAACGGGTGTTACTAATTATTTATTCATTTTCAAGCAGAACATCTTCACTGATAGAAAAATCATCTGATATGATCGTAGTTTGTGAGCCAATGGTGGTTAGAAACTACTGATTGTTAATACAAGGGAAACAAAGAAAGAAAGAACTCATCATATACAAAGAGACTGGGAAAAAAGAAAATTTTAAAGAAGATTTGCATGACTGGAAGACGGCAGGGAACGAATATTAGAGACTACACGTTAAATCGTTTATCCTGTAGACTCAACTTTTCCTTGTAGCATCATTTACTTCATTCCATCGAGATTCTCGGATATCAAATATATTTTATATCACAATACGAACGGACATATCTAATTGCATTCGCATCAACACTAGTACCAGCTATTATTATTGCCATTATTATGAAAGTTGAAGTGTGGTCACTGTTATAATATCAAAATTTCGAGCTTTTTATTGTTATATTTGCAGTTTTTTGAGCATCAATCCCACGTAATAAGATAATTAACGAAACAAAATTAATTCATATTTTTCATATTCCAGAAAATGATTAAAATATTTTAAAATTAAATATGAAAAAAGCATGTCTCGTGAAATTGTTTAAAGTCCCCCCTAAAAAATAATTTGCCGATTGTACAAATGATTCCGTAAAATCAGATTTAAAAGAAGAAAAAGTCGATATCGTACCACTTAGTATAAGCTGAGACTATGGCAAGCTACGAAAATTTTGTTTACGAGAATATAATATTTTTAGTTTCGTTATGTCATGCTGAATCCCAGACTATTAATTTTGTGACACAAGATAAATGTGGTCTGATGCCAGGGTTCACGAGAGGTCATCCTCAGGATGACAAGCTAAGATTGTTTTTCTTTCTTTTAATCTCTTCTCTTCTCTTCTCTTCCCTTGTCTTCCCTTCCCTTAACTTCTCTTCTCTTCTCTTCTCTTCTC
>NW_022261373.1:90562-107620 GCF_009602425.1 Actinia tenebrosa
TCTTCTCTTCTCTTCCCTTCCCTTCCCTTCCCTTCCCTTCTCTTCTCTTCTCTTCTTTACTCTTTAATGCAACGATGGATCATAAAGTGACTGCTGAGTCCTTTTATGATCCCTGATGCAACAAAACATTTTATCAACAGTATCTATAATTTCATTTCCATTGGCCGTTTCCAAAACGCGAAGAAAATTCTCATTTCTAGATCGCATTTCTAGAGTGTCTTAATGCTATTTTCAATCCTACATATAAACAACTTTTAAAGGTCAATTAGGGCAAGAAGGTGGTACACGTAAACTATAAACTCAGTACTTGTAAAGACAAAAACTCAGCTTACTCGTGTGATGAACCCCTTTATTTATTTCATCTTTCATAATAAAATTCTAAGAATGAATTTTTTATTAAGATTGTCTTAATTAAAGGGTAGCTAAAAAACACACTACTGATAAGATGACAGTGATATTAAGGGTCAAATTAAAGGTATTTATATCCTAGGGAATTTAAGGTTATCTCAAGAGTCTAATTTGAATATATCTTTTGTTCATAGATTGGCGACCGATATTTGGTCGGCTGTAGGACAATCGACATTTGCAAACTTGAGAATTCTTAAAAATGTATTCTGCGAATGTAAAAGTTTTGTTGATAGATTCTAGTAACGATGAGTTGCAAGATCTCGTGGAAAACAGCTTGAGCATGTCGCATTTTTGTAATGTTATTTTAATTGAAAGCATTTTTTACATAACTCATTAAAAAAACTTGATCCAAGGTCGGCCTTCTTTTTCTGATGTTCCGAAAAAAACAACAACACACAAGTCAGCTGGTAATGTCAAGAGGAAGTATTCAAGACGCTTCCAATCTTGCGACATGATTTCGTTACTATACTTTAAGTCCCCTTACAAGTAGGATGGTCCGCCCCAAATTGTTCTTCTCGATGTTTGTCGACTGATGCTTCAGAAATACTTGCTCTGATTGGACAAATGGTTTGACAAGTTGGTGGCCTGATTCCTGTCTGTCTATGAAGACAGTTTTCCAAGGGAATAACAAGATGCAAGGATTCTTTTGTCGAAACTCGTGTCTTTAAACTGCAACTGCAAACCAATATATTATCCTACAAGAATAACTGGATGCTCTTCAGATAGAAGTAAATACAAGGTATTTAATCTGTTCTCGTGAAAACACTCGGCCGTTCATAGGAAGCTGACCATCCATTTTTAATGGCGCCCGACCTTGATTCAGGCAAGCAAACGCATCAGCTCCCATCAGCTGCATGTCATGTGTTGTTTTTTCAAAGGCCTTTTCCTCCATTTTACTGAAAACGTGTAATTTTATTTTTTTCATGAACGTTGCATCGTCAAAAGAAACGACCTCAAGACTTGCTTTAGTCTACAGTGAACACCGTGATTCTCCACTTTACCCGATATAAAATTCAGTGAAGCTCATTGGCGAACATCATGGATACTCAAGCTATTATCATAACGTGTTCAGTGCTGTTTGCTGCATTTTTCATCACTTGGTGTGTTGCAGTTTTTAAGTTCCGAGAATCTTGTTTTAACAAAATGCCATACATTAACAAAGAATACATGGAAAGTGACCATCATAGAGTCGAAGTGGAAATGCAATCATCGGCGTCCAACCAGGTTTCGTAAACATAAATTTTGGTTCCCGACAACCATAAACAACACATCGAACGTAGATGTTAGAAGGCTAACCTGATAAAAATACATTGGGGAAAAAACCCTATTCTTTAGATAGACTTATACATCATCCGAGGTCATACAAAATTTCATTTTCGGACAACAGCATCAACAACATATATAGAACATAGATGTTAGAAGGCGCATAACCTGATTGAAATACTATGGAAAAATACTATCTTTTAGATAGACTAGTACGTCATCTGAGGTTATACAAGATTCCAAACTGTTCACCAGCAAAAGTAATATTTTGTACATGTACAGTTCATCGTGCACGTACTGCTCAGCAAGAAGACAACAACAATGGAAAAGATTAACTTGTGTCGTAAAAAGATTAGAGAACTATTTACATAGAGGTTTCAACAAGTACGTTATACTTACAAAGTCAATGGAAGATCCTGCAATGTAGGAACCTGGTTCTAAATTTCTCAAGCATGAACATTATGAATACTAAAGACAGAGAATCACTTCCAAATATCAACAGCATGATGGATACTAGTTCAGTGTGACTGTATTAATCAAGAGTGGTTAAAAAGGGGTTCAGTTAAATTATTAATTGTATCATCACTSTATAATCCCATATAAGCAACTATTGTATTAACTTCAAATAAATTGTCTTTCCTGTCTAAATGAAAGATAAATTTGGATCGTTTCCATTCGCATTCTTTCAAGGGAAAACTATGACTTATGGAATCAGTCTAGTATAGTTTTGGATAATATAATTAATCTGCAACAGGACTACATTTGGAAATAATTGAATTCAAAATATTCCTCTGACTGCCAAATTGGAATCGACTTATCGGCCTCTTCCAATCTTGTCAGTCCTCGGATTTTTCTTTTTTTCTTCTTCATCCAATTATTTGCAAATTGGACAGCATGTAGTCCTATTACCTATACAAATAGATATCCTTTTAAATCGGATAAACAACCAAGGTCAGACCCTTCATGAAAATTATTAGGCATTTTGATTAGACTATGGGACTTAATTCCAGAAAATTATTAGATCCACCCAAAAATGTCACTGTTATTTTGTAACTGCTTATAGGGGAACTTACACCTTATGAAAAAGATAGTAACAAGAAAAGTTGAAAAGATTTATATATACTCCTTAAAATTTTATTTCCAAGCTATCTTTCCAAGAAAGTTTTCCACAGTTCTAATCAAATCTTAAATATGTATAAAGATCATACCTCATTTTATCCATCCTACTTTCAAAAAGCAGTAGTCATAACCATATACATCAATGTGTGTTTTTGACCACAAATGTTGCAATTCTGGCAGCTTTTAAAAACGTTTTTCAGAACTCTAAAACTGGAAATATATTTTCTGGAAATATGCCTGTTATACCCCTAACTGCTTATTAAAATCACGAATGCATTGATACAATAGATGATGTTAGCTAGTATGAAAGCAGAAAAGCTCAATTCATGCATTCTGTTAAAACACTTAATTAAATTGCTTTTTGAAAGCTTCCCTTGTGTAAAACTTAAAGATTGAAAAATACTTCATTCAGTTAATTTCACATTTCAATTGCATAATATAGCTTTTTCCCTTTCTCCAGTTTCTACATTATTTTTTCTCTCTCTTCCAAAATCATAACTAATAAATACCGACAAGAAACTGGGCTCAAAGAAAATCTCAAATCATTTCTATATATCCACATAAATAATTTTTTTTGTGTGCTAAATAACTATTTCCAAATTCAATTCTACTCTACACTGAAGAATTAAAAAAAAATTTTTTTAGAGAGCTCATCACTTGCCAAATAACGTTTTCCAAATTCAATTCTATTATACACTGAAAAGTTAAAAAAATTTTTTTTAGAGAGCTCAGTTGGCTTTGATTCAATATTATTTTCTGTTGATGCTTGTGGGGTTTGTTTTGTCTTCTAAAAGGATCCTTATAAAGAAATTATTTCCATATCAACTGAAGACAGCTTTTGATATATTCGGTAGTAGCTTAGAAAGTAAAGAAAAATTCAAAGATGGCAAACCTTATTCTACAGTACGTGCGTAGAAAGTCATGGCCTTAATAACCATTAGTAAATATTGGCCATAATCAATAGCTAATTAAGTTTTTTTGTTTTGATTTAATGGCTTGAATTATGCTGTATTAACAATACAGAGTTTTGATTCCTTCTTTTTCTATCCAAGTAACACCACTTTTCTCCTTCATGATTTCTTTAAATTTCTGTCGTGCCACAAATGAAACCATCAAATACTTGATCTGTTTTTCAAATGTGTCAGACGATGTTATTCGATCCTAGGTTAAAACATTCTTTCATGAATAATGTTATTCCATAACCCAGACCTTGAGCTGCCACGCGGTGAGGTGACATTATCACGTGATCAGCAGCGTGATCGCACGCCATTCGCTTATTCTTTTATCCCATTGTCAACGTGACTTTTTTTTACTCATCCATTATCTAGTTCTTCGTGATTTTGCCCTTCTAAGTTTTCTCGTTCTTCTAAGTTTTCTTGTCCTTCATCTACTTCATGTAATAAAGCCTGAGAATACGAAGGTGGAGGGTTTATATCGTCCTCGTCAACCTGAACGCTTACACTTTCCATAACAACACCCTTAAGGCTGAGCATTTCGCACGAACATGTAACGCTAGGTCTTCTCTGATTTGTTTCTTTATTCAGTTTTAAAGCAGATTCGTAGTGTGGCAAATCGTTTTGACTTGATTCGGATATTTCCTCGTATACTATACGATGGAGTTGAGAGCGAGGATGGGGTAGTTCAGGAGCTGGTGTTTTTAGCAAGCCTTCTTCTGTCACATCGGACACGACAACGTCCGTCCTAACAACATACTGTTGCCCACGATTATCCTTTTTCACCATCCATATAAATACTACGATAATACAGATGCCTAAAATGAAAAGGAGAGCCGCAGATAGTCTATAATTCTGCGCCAGTTTAAACTGGCTCGAGTCTTCTTTGCAATTATTAGTATCGGGTTCTTTTGAACCAGGAGGACAACTCTTGAGTTCGATGTAGCCCATGGAAGCAAATACGAAGCAACTGACAATGCACATAAATCCAATCAAAAGAAGAAGACTTTTCATTCTTCCTTTGCAATTTGAGTCTCTTGTTTCGGCTGGCACCTGGGCGCATAACTGTGTTACTGTCCCTATAGAGCACAGATTAACACTATGTTCTCTCGCCTCGGCCACGACATCAGCTGGCGCTAGCATGCTTCTTGGTTTGAGAACCTACAGCCTCTCATCCGAGTTTCATACTGACAATTCCTGTTTGGCTGCCCTAGATATAATCATAATCAAAGATGTTAATATTATCAAACACGTACGCCAAAGATTTCGTGCGTTACCAAACGTACAACTCACACTCGGGCACATGTTTGTCAATCACCAGACCCACCTGAGTAAGTCCAAAGGCAACCCAGTTTATCGAGTTGGACTAATAAAAATCCAATAAAAACTGACAATTTCCATTCCGTTGAGGAGTGAGGAGTTGTCAGGAGCTGTTGAGCTACATGTCTCTTTGTCATGAATGGTCACGTATTCAATTCAACAGGAAGCCCAAACAATGAATAACACTACGAGTGTCACGAAACAGCACTAGTCAGGGTCACTCAACCGATAAAACGAAAGTGTAATTAAAAACTGAGTTTGTTTTGACAAAGGTTGAACAAAGAAACATGAAAAATATAAACATGGCGTCAGTATGAAAATAAATCGGCTGCCTTAAATGAAAAGATAATAATCTTTTAATTGAGAAAGGACGCCAAAAAGTCAAAATAACAAAGAAAAAATAAGAAAAAATAGGAAACTGATCAAAGAAATGAAAAAAGAAAAAAGCTAAAACCCTATGTTTGAATAGGTTTTAACTCTACTTGATGATGTAAGTGTAGACAAAAACGATATTTGACCTTCAACAGCCATGTGGCATATGAAGGACGCCATTTGAATCAGCTATAAAATAGTTTGATTGAGGACGTATATTGATTGTTACCTTAACCTTACATTCCCTCTTGGTCTGTCAACAGTTTCGAAATGAAAAATTAATGAAACTGTATGACTCAGTTTGTTTTGCAACGAACGAAAAGACATGCGGAGTGGAATGCCCAATATCGATATAAATTTTTCACAATGGGCTGTCTGTAAATTTTTCGGAAATTCCAAATCTGATCGTTTCTCACAAGATTCTGTTATTTTAATCTTTTTTAAAAAAACCTTTATAACATTGTATTTTGTTTATGTTTTTTTGCGTGTTTATTTAATTGCATGACAATTGGGCTGCCTGTGGTAACTCTAAACTGGTCGGAAATGAGACTGGTCAAGTGATCTCCTTATCCAGTTTCCGCCTCCTTTAAACATGATTTCATGACTTCAATGATCTTGCAATCACTTAAAGAAAAGGAGGAATTTAAATAGTGATATTTTATATCAGGAAAGTAAATAAAATAGATAAAAACTGAACTTTGTCACGAAAGGAATGCATTTTGAATTTGCTCTCTGGGCCACAGGATTTTAAAAAAAATTCTGTTTTACTCCAAAATCAAAGCAATTTTAGTAAATTTGATATAGCATTCGATGTGGCTCATAAGTCATATATATATTTTTTCTTCTCATATTCGTAATAAAAAATATTTTTTATGCTTTTCAGTCTAACACAAATAAAGAGGCAGACAAAACCGAACCATAAAAAACCGAACAATAGCTGGAACAGACTTGCAGACGGCTTCTTTGAAAGGTCGATCAACACAATAATTCCAAACCCATATTTAGTGTTATGAATTGGGTAAGAATTCAAAGATTATTTATCAGAGGATGCAATTTTAATTAAGTATTTACCGTTTGAGTTATCAAGCGTATTAGATTTAAGCTTACTGACCAACGTTCAAAAGTCAATGATGATGTACTGTGGTGTCAGTAAGTAATCCATTAATTACGAACCAAAATGCCGAAAATATGAACGGTAAACACTACTAAAGATTTCTTAATCCAAAGTTCATTAATGATGCAATAGATTTTTATTGAAGGTTGAGGTTTTCTAGATATTTTAGATTTATATAAATAAGCTTATGTCAGCAAAAATTGTTGTGATCGTATTTCCGGCTGTCTTTCATGTTCTCCGAGGCGATGAAAAAACACTCAAAGTGGTATTTTCCCCCAATTCTAGCAATTAAAATTGTACTACTTACCTTTGTGACCTTGGAATGAGCAGAGGTTTTCAATATTTTAATACAGATAAAAGCTTTTAAGATCTTTTTTTAACAGCAATCGGTCAGCACGTCTCAAACTCTCGAAATTTTTTGGGCTCTGTCAAAATCTCCATGGCAACGCTAAAATGGAAGTGAGGCTAGAATGATGTCATAATCATTAAAAGAAACAGGTATCCCATAACGAGATAATTAGACAGTATTCAAAGCTTCTGCAATTTCACTATGAAATTTTCTCAAGCCTTTTTCAATGTTACATTTCTTTGAAAGTAAATTTAACAAAAATCAATTAATCCGGCTTTTCTTAATTGAAAAATCTTTGGTACGGATTGAAATAACCAGTTGTGCATATTATCATGATCTCTACACAACGATGCAATGCGCGCATGATGTACATAGTTGATGTTTTAAAATAAGGACATAAGCTACCAATAAAGTACAAAAAAGGGATGATTGATGGGCTCTATAGAAAACTAACCAGAAATGGATTTGCCTTTTCCTAGTGACAGGTGATGTTGTCTTACATATGGTCTTTCTTTCTTTAGTAATCTATACTAATTGACCTCACTCATATCCAACTCATATGTAGATATAGGACCTATAGGCCATTTTTAAAGGAGTACATACACTGTTTCGTGAATTGCGCAAAACCAATGCAGTAAGCTGTTAATATTGTCCCCGTAAATTTCTTCAGTCATGGACACCTTAATAACTTCCACGTGGCCATTCTTAGCTTCCGTGTCTCTCGTCATACCTCCTCAGTTTTATTTCACGGCAGCTGGTTTTGTTGTAACCACTCGAAAGTAACTGTTATTCTCCTTTAATACTTATAATAGGGTTGCTGAGATTGATCCTCGTTGACTTGCACTTCCTCCTCGTTAAGTTGCACTTGACTGATGCAGTCATAACTAATGTACTTTGCGTGTTTTTGATCATTCACGGTAGCAGGTTTTTTCATGATCAGTAACAACTCCATGCTGATTATAATAATAGTTTTCTTGCCGTTAAATTCCATAGGCTGTACGTAATTCACGATCATTAATTACTGGTTCTGAACGTCGAGAACCGATCACGAACTCGCTATCATGTCTCGTTCAACTGAACGCAGTGAAATTCAGACTAAAGTGTTACTACAACGTACCTGATAACAGCCAGTTTATCATGATGATATGAAAGTTTATGGCGATTTTAAATTTTCTGCCGGTTTGCTCGGCATCCTCGACAAAGAAATTACCAGTCAATTAGCTCACGATGCAATTTGACAATTTCTTGAAACAAAATCTTTATAACTCCTGTACATGTACCAGTATGGCAAAGTGTGTTTATGAGCCAGTTTAATATTCATAAAAATTAAGTCATTAGATAAGATGCGTTCTTGTGTATTTAAGGTAGAATGTTTCTTCTCCCCCCTCTTCATCTTCCTCTATTAGTTTCCTTCGTTGTTTCATATTCTTTTGTCTTTCGTGGTTCTCGTATCCCCAGCACAAGACAAAGGCTTGGCGTATTTTTTCATACGGGCACAAGATATTAGCGATACAGCATAAGATAAACAGCCCAACAAAACCCAACGTTGCAATTAGAAAATACAAAGGAATATGCTTGTAAGCCATGGTGGAGGATGGTTTAAAATGCCAAGAGATAACTGACTCTTTCTGAACTCTTTTTTCAGTTGTGTCAATTGTAGAACGTTACTTCCTGCTGAACTACTTTGAAGCCTATATCGCCAGCGTTGTCAATTCTCGCGACGTCAACTTGACTGAACAAAGCCTAACCTCTTTCGTCAAGAGTTTTCTGTCGCTTGAATCTCAGTCCTTTCAGTAATTTTTCAAAAAAGCTTTTGCTGCATGGAACAAAGTTTCTTCACTGGCATTAATTCAAGTTTATACACGCCGTTTTTTTGTCAGACGACTTATTTCCAGAAAGACTTAAAAGGCAGATAACACGTTCTCATTTGAAGAATAATTCATCGATATCTTAGACGTAATCGTCAACACGACAGGTGGATGATGAATAACGCAAAAATACCGAAGATCGAAGAAGATATAGGGATTTCCTTCAGCTCCTTTCTTATCGCGGAGAAGAGGTGAGAAATAATTTCATCATCGCTTCCGCACTCGCGGCCTTGATTTTTCTTTTGATGTCGTCTTCTTCAAGCGGTCGACCTTCCTTACTTCATTCTAATACAGTACGTGCATAAGCCTACCTTGACATTAAAGCTTTTCAATTTTAGTTTCTATTGACTCTGTAGTCAAAGTAACCAAACAGAGGTTTAAATCTGGTCTGGAACTGTCTAATGAGGGACAAAACCTTCAGTCATTTTCGGGCGCACTCGATATTGTGGCTAATCAATTAAAAAACATAAATGAACTTCTAAAAATCCCTGAATATAATATGAATCAGACTTTGTATAATTCAATTTTATCATAAAAGTACTCATATATATATAACTCAGTCAATATGCATATATTTTCATCACTGATACAATGTTTTTACTCTAATGTTAATAAGGGAGCTGCATATTGTATTATTGGCTTTCGACAAATCGATATCATTCCAATATCTATAAATTTAGTCATATTCGGTTGGTTTTATTAAGGTTTAATAATTTTATTTTGCCGTCTTCAAGTTAATCTCGTTATTGCACGGTTGTCGCTTTTTTGTTCCATTTTCTTCCCAATGTCAACACATATTCAAAGACAAAATACCTTTAATCTGTTGCTCTTAAGATAGACAATGAGGGGGTGTCGCATTAACGGTTTGTTGATAAATCTTGATCTCTCAGTGTCTATATAAACTATTGTCTGTTGAAGAACACCGATTGACGTCAAGGCGGTTAAAACCACAGTCCTTCTTTTTCCACGAGCCCGCGATTCTTTCGGTCTCCGACAAAATGTTATCTTTTTAAAGATCTTTTTGTCTGGGCCCAAATACACGCGGGCGCCGAAAAAAAGAATACAATATTTACATACATGAAACGCCTACGAGCAAGAAAAGTTAAGTATGTGTGCATAGCACATCCCATACTATTGGGTAAACTTCCCATTAAGAAAATAGTAGATTATTTTGAAGTAGCATGATAACAAAAATACGATGTCTTAAATAATATATACTTATCATATGACCCGTATCTGCCCGGGCGCGCGCTCTTAAAAAAAACCTTCGGGAAAATGGCGTGAGCAGGGCCTTACGAATCCGTACGGCCCTGCTAAAAAATCTGCGACCGTATTTTCTTTCTTTTCTTTTATTATTTTTCTTTTCGTGAGGGTCATATGATGAAATGCTTATTGACTGAGTTAGGTCGGGCCGTACGGGAAAATTTTTGGCTCTCGGTCATTCGTACGGCATCACCTCGAGCCAAATATTTTCCCGTACGGCCCTCCCACTCAGTCAATAAGTACATAGAAGCCTCATAACTAACTGCAACAGTAGCATATGTACGTGTTTTCCTTGAGATACTACGTATACCCAATTGGATTAGTTTCTCCGGCTAAGTGCTTGTCAATTGGCCAGATACTACAACGACGTTTCAAGTACGTTGCGGTACGAAATAAATGTTTTGAAGCAGCTCAGTGAATACTGAGACATTTATCCAGGAAACACACGGGACCATATAGCACAATCCATTGAATACTGATGTACCCATGCCCCACTTAGATCAGTCAGTGTTAACAAATAATAATGGAACTGTTTACAACCTGTTTTCCATGAGGGTGTCTAACTGCGTTGATCAGGGCCGTAACCAGAACTTTTACAGGGAGGGTGCACATCGAATAAAATCGGACCATTGATCGTTTTTTTATTACTAACTCAGTGGCGTAACTAGGGATCTTGCAGGGAGGTGCAGAACCAAAAAGAAAAAAAGAGGTAACCAAAAGAAAGCAGAACCGGAAAAAAAAAGGAGATGGATGAGCGGACCTTAAGGTTTTATGGGGGGTCCAAATGCACCCTGTGCTCCCCCTAGTTACGGCCCGGTTGATCACCATTTGTCCTTCCATGTGGCATACGCCTTCAGCATATTATTATATCACCTCTGCTATAGAATCATCATTCCTAAAGTATGCATTCCTATTCCTGTTTTCCGATTCCGATTCTTGTTCTGGTTCTACCTGAATCATGCGGCGCCTTGTTTGGAATATGATCTTTCCTTTTTCTTTACAAGCAAATCGAAGACAAAAATCCCTTATTCTTTCCAATGGACAGAGGACACATATCATGAAGCCAACTACAGTTAATCCAATGATAGCACAGAAGGCAAAAACGAAGACAAAGGAGGCGGCGTCCAAGCGATGCATTTTTGTGTAGCGGCCTCCGGCAGATCTCAAGTCTCCTTCTGGATGGATTGCTGTCTCTTTAGTGCCTTTTTTAAATCTTTGGTGCTGAAACTGTAATGTAAATCTCAGCAAATTCTTTTAATTCATCAATGCATGTTACCCAGTCTTCTTGGTTATCAATATCCTTTGGGATATTTGATTGATGTTGCAACTTAATTTGAATGATTCCTGTGGAAAATTATTGAATATTATTTCAGAGTAATGATACTATAACTGAAATAAAAAGTGTCAGTAGGGCTGCCGGCAGCTTGGCTTCCAAAACCTCTGTCAGTAGTCAATCCTATCGAATAGTCAGCCGCATCAGTTATATGTATCCCAATATCAATCCGGCTGCAACCTTAAGTTTTAAGGCAGTTATATTGGTAGTCAGGTTGAGACTTCAATGAAAGTTGCACTAACTGCTGTTTTCCACTCCGTAGCTGTTTTTTTTAATAGCTCACAAGATATCTATTCCCTCTGCTTGCCAAGATGTTGGTATGTTGTCATAGACCAGTGTCGCGATAATCCTGGAACAAATCCAAAGACATACACAGCTAAGATTCAAGGCTTAGTAATATGTCTAATATGACGGAAAAATCCCTGCGCGTTGTGATTTCGATCTCCACTTGGAGAACTCGGGTTTATTCCAGTTTAGTTTTCTTGGATCTTTTTCTTAACTAGTCACTCAATTGATTTGTTTTCTTGGTCACATTGGAATGCTAGAAAACACCAAATTAGTCAAGTAACAACGACCTCGTGACAATCCTCCAAGCCTAGAGTCCCCTCAGTTAGTTACATCTTACTTATGATTTGTTTGGCGAAAAAATTCCATTTTTTTTGAACGAAAACTTCTAGAATATAATCTAGGATTAACAGTGTGCAAAGAAATGCACTTGATGAGTTATTCTCTTAATTGGGCTTGACACAGCGCTTTTGAAATACCCTGAACGCGTACGGTTTCTGTTAGTGACCGATGTAACTTACCTCAGCAAAAAAAAGTCCCAGCCTCTGCTAACTTGGATAACCTGTATTATATAGTTTATCCTTAAGACTTGGCTTCTTTGATGCTGTAATACTTTCTTTTTACTTATTAGCCAACGTGCATTGAACAAATTAGTCGACATACGAGATTCTGTGATTATTATGCAATTTCAACAAAAGCCTGTCAATGATGTTTGGACGCTAATTTATGTGACAACAAATATTAACTTAGTTATACATGGACAAACTGGCGCAGACAAAGTACTGTTTCTTTCGTAGATATATACTCTTAGAGACGACTTTCTTAACTTTACTTTATTTTGCCAATTTACAACCTATACGTCGATCCTTTTCGATCCTTGTAGCTTGAAGTTTTGGAATGCAACAAAAATGAATCATGTAGTAGTTCACGAATCAAGTAAAGTAAGTAAAATCTCCTCTCTGTGCGAATTCTCTTTGACTTGCCTCAGTCCTTGTGGTCCTTTCAGTGTCCTTCCTACCCCTGCTATACGATCCCTCTTTTCTTTGCATCGTTTCCCAGTCTCCAAATTGCGTGCTCGTTTCCCTGACCACAGGAATGCCCATGCTAAGCATTTTTAGCTGGCGTGATGACTTGAAATGTAACGGGTAACGCAATTCTTCAAGCGTGCAGCCTTGCACGGCTTTGCGTAAGCCAAAAATCGCTTACTCGATATTTATAATCTGTATACAGTTGGTTGTATTTTAAGATCTTTCGATCGACTGTTGCTTGGTTCAGTTTGGTCTGTATTATTCAGTCTCTTTGACATGCGCGCACGTATTTCAGTATAAAAGATCTTTGTACTGAATTTCGTGTTTAATAGTTAAGGGAACGGCAGATATAAGAAATATAACATCGAGTATATGAATAGGAGGGGAATATGTCAATCAAATAATGCTTGGTTGGTCCAACTTCTCTTCTTTAATTACGCAACAAACTTGACTATGGTTTGATTTTTGACAAAAAACATATACTAGCTGGAATAAAGTTCTTTTATATTCGTCCAGAAGACTCGTTGCTGTAGTAACAGCATTGGCAAAAACTCCAGCTCCAAGACATACACTTCAGTTCGCCAATAGCTAGACCTTTTTAGCTTGTTCGTAATGTTTTCCCATTTCAGACCACGTGTCATTCCCTAGAGTATCTTTTCATTGTTTAACGGTTGGATATGGATAAAACTCAAACAAAGAATTTTATTCCCAAAAGAAATGGGAAAACATTACGCCCAAAGTAAAAAGGTATATTAGCGAACTGAAGTGTTTTTCCCATACCTTATTTGAATTTCAATAACAACAGGAATGACGTAATACTATAAATAGCGGATTTGCGGACATGAGATTGATATGAATTAATTTACTTTGAATAATTCAAATGTCGTCTTTTGTCGTCTGGTCTTCAATACGGTGTAGTTCTGTAATTTAAAAGCCGGGATTCCGGTATTAGTATCAACATGAAGGCCCGTTTACACTAGCAATTTTGCCGATTTTGCGGTGACCGATCGCAGGCAGGTAGCCACAAATTCGAACATGTAATTTAAAAAAAAGAAAGAAAACATTTGTTAACGGGCCCTGACGCGAACATGGGCTGGAATAGATCGGAAATGTACTTTAAGTCGGAAAACCCATTCATTAAGAGTGACACGACAAATTCTAAATATAGGTTTACAGACAAACAAAACATTATATCTTACGCATAAATTGTGCACCGTCTTCAAATTTGTGATCAGTCAAATGTAAAGCAGCGTGTTGAAAAATCAATTTCTTCTCATCTAAGGATTTAAATAGATATTTACTTTGGTTCGAGAACATCTTTATTTCTCTCAAGAGTCCCGGACGTTGTCTGAAATTTACCTGCATACTGTCAGGTCGCTTCTAGGCAAAGGAAACGAACTGGTTTGACTCGTATTATACGATACTCTTTCAAAGCCATCAACGAACTTCTAAGAACTTTAAAAAATATTGTCGCCAAAAAGGGGCTTGAAGAGACTGGAAGCTAACTGATCAAAGTACCTCCGGCGTTACACATAGGAGAACATATCATGGGAGGCGGTATTCCAGTCTTTGTCATAATCTTTGTCGTAATGTCTGTTGCCGTTATGATTTTTATCTGTCTCTTCAAAAGGACCGATGGTAACATATGTAGCGAAGGAGGCAGCGGCATAAGAAATGCAGGGGCTGTAAATGGAGCGAACGCTGGTGCTTTTGTTGTTAGTATTGGTGATACTACGGCCTTTGGTCACGCTGGAGGTTGCGATAGTGGTGGTGGTGGTGGTGGTGGTGTTTGCGGTGGTGGTGGTGGCTTTTAAGGTGGGTAAGAATACTCTGTCGCAAACAAACTATTTGGGACTTTATAGTTGGACGTCAGCAATAAATATATAGGCATTACTGGTCAAATCGCGAAAACTTAAGAATAATGAACACCCTAAGAGTCAGTATTATATCAGGAATGATGATACAGCAAACTACTGGAATGTCGAGATCTAATATTGATACTTAAGAAGTCTAATTTACTTAAAAGTAAATATCCCGCTACAAAGAGAAACGAGTCAAGAAAATCCTTGGAAGAACAAGAGAAACAGAAAAACGTCCATGGCTATAACTGGGTCATGCTTTATCGAGAGGGCAAAAAGAAATTGAAAGTGGCTAGCCTTGAATTATATCTTGAGAAACACCAAATCAACTACCCCATGGTACACTTAAGCAAGATCAATTGTCGCAAATTTCCAAGAATGTGATACAGAAGAGGAAGAACTGGAAGATGAGGAAACGGATGTTGAAGATGACGATATAGTGATTGAAGAAATTGGCGAAAACAGTGATGAAAGTGATATTGATGATGGGGAGAATGATATACTAAGCAGAAAGACTGCTGGCGAGGACATTCAGTTTTCACGACACGATCCGGAAGAACGTGTCGAACGTGGAAAGAAAAATCCCTTTATTAATAATGTATTTTAAACTCGATTTCGTTGTCTCAGGCATAAATGTGTATATAAGGGGGGTATTTTATATATATCATAGCATTTTCCGTTGTTTTTTTCTATAAGTACTTCAAGGGGGAGGGTCTTGATTTTTGGCTCATTAAAATGGGGAAGGCTACAAATTTTTAAACCATAACTTTTCGGTAGCGTCACATTTTTTTGAACACCTTTACTGACCAAAATTAGTGACCCCCTCCCTCCCCCCGTTAAGTAATGACCGGTCCCTTATGATATAATTTCTACTCTGCTGTAATGATAACTGCGTAGGTCGAAAGCTTGGAAGTAGTGGGGAAAAACCATTTTTAAGCAGCAATAGACGACTTTCATAACTCAGTTTTTTCAGATAGAGTAAATGAAGCCTTTTTACCAGAAACTATTAATACTATCTGAGAAAATACTTGACGAAAACTATTTCCAGAAAATTTTGTAGAATTTGACTGCATACCAAAGACGTTATGAAAGAACGAAAATAGAGAGTTTTGTATGTATTTATCACTGGAAGCCTTGGTGGCCTCGTTTTGGTGTATTTTCAAAACTTCAAATGCTCACATCTTGTAAAGGATGTATTAATTTAAGTAGAAACTCACACGCCTTATCTAGATCAACAAGATCAATGATTTAAAAGGGTTTTCACTCCGAAAAAACATTGATTTTTAATGTTTATGCAAATTAGCAGCAGCCAGTTATGAAAGTCGTGTATAATTTGCCTCAATTTATTCCAATAAGGAAGGAAAAAAAGAAAGAAATTAAAGAAAGATAAGACCAAGTATGATTAAGAGAAAAAGTTTGCATTTGAAAATAAGACTTGTCCAACTTCCGTTCTTCGATAGCCTTCGATAGCCCGCTTCCGGGAAGTTGGACAAACGGGAATTGAGGGTAGCGATGAGGAACGGGTTCTTAAGTGATATCTCTTCAGTGATTTTCCTTGACATCGACGTTAAATATTATTTTTTTTATGCATAATGATTATAACAATATATCATCATATGAAAGCAGAAAACTGATGATAACCGGCGATAATTATTCATATTAACAATAATTATTATATATTGATCATAAAACTATATAACAAACTCGCTATGCTTTGACTTCTAATGGACTACGATATATTTTTGGAGAAAATAAATGGTAGAATGAATTTTTGGAGTCATAGAGATTGGGGGAAGGAAAACCTGGCTCCTTGACATTTGCACTTGGCTTTGCTATTGTCGAACTGAAGTGTTTTTCCCCCATAGCTCGTGCGTATTTGAATGACAATTACAACAGAAATGACATAATACTATAAATAGCGAATTTGCAGGCATAAATGCTTCCATTTGAATTTAGTATGTCATTTACCATTCACGTCTAACATTGTGACGACTTAACGTCTTCAGAGTACACACAAAGCAGTGTGTTGAAAACCACTTGCACGGATGTAAAGGGAAAACTCGATTTCTTCAATTCGCATAACTAAGAAGAATTTAGATATTCAGTCAGTGGTTTGAGAGCAACTTTATTTGTCACACGCCAGAATGAACGTTGTCTGCCGCAAATTTACCTGCAAGCTAGCTTCGAGGCAAAGGCAGTTGGTTTGACTTCTCTTTATCTTTTCTGCTGAGTCGAAAGGCCGTCAACAAGAAGAACTGAAAATCTTTGATTTTCAAAAAACCGACTAAGAGCAATATAGCCGTCGAAGAAAAAAGGGATCCAAGAACTTCCAGCGAAACATAGAAGAGCATAACATGTCGTTCCCTGATGAGCTTCTAATAATATTTGGAATACTAGCTGGCATAGTGGTGTTGGGTTTAGTCTTGATGTGTTATTTAAAATTTGTCGAAAACTGCAGCGATAACAGCGAAAGTGACCCGGGATGTGCTTTTTGTATAATTGGTAGTCACTATCATGGTGGTAG
>NW_022261373.1:123268-135351 GCF_009602425.1 Actinia tenebrosa
TTATTAATTATTATTATTATTACGATGGGAAAATGGGGAAATGCGTCGGATGGTAGAATTTGCTAAGTCTTCCATTATCTTAATCGAGGGCTTCGAGCACTAAAGTAAAAATTTAACAACAACACCAACCGATGCCTTTAATTTAGAGAGCGCCTGGGCTGAAATGCTTTTAATTATTTCTTAGTAAGTTAACTGATAGTGGCTGCTAGTTGAATCAGTAGTTTGCCATCACTCGCTCGCGTCTAAATTACAAGTCATTCCTAGACAGAATTAAATGATTAAGAACACCTGTACTTAGGTTTGATTGACGGCAGCGAAAAAACAAATTTCAGCGTGCAGTTCGTAGACACAGAGTTCTCGGTTCTCATGTTTATAAAAACTGCAGTTATAAGGGAGTTGATGACCAGTTAAACTAAGTCTTTGTTATATTCAGTGCGTTATATCGTGAGAAAAGGCAAGGAACTTAAAAGTACAGAAATCTGCGGTATTCGTGAAAGGCTCAAGAAATTAAGAAGCCGACAATCACTTTAACTATCCTTCGTCACGAGAGAATCCAGCAATTACTTCTGGCTCACGAAAAATATGAAAAAACGACAAAGTTTTGAAATTTTATTTCATTTATAGCAAATAATTGTAGTTTACGCGGTATATACTGAGAAAACTTTGCCTTTTAAAAACATTTAAAACATTTTTGTAATGAATTTTTGAAAATTTTGAAATGATCAATATGATAACTGCATTACTGAGGTGTCATACAAAAACAGCCTTCCCATTATTCTTCATTATTAAAAGTTTTTTTTACAATTATTTTTTTGTTTGAGTTAATGAAAACGTTTCTGGCTCGGTTAAGAAAGTAAAATTGTCATTCACGAGTTGCCAAGGCGTCAGACAATCCAATATACGTCTTATTGTAAAAGTAAGAACAGTACGTCAAGCCGTGAACGACTTCGAGTTAGTTTTGTCACTGAGTAAAATGCATCGTATACATCATCCCTTGAGCCAATCGATTGAAAATAAGATATATTTTGAACTCAACGCTTCGTTTCGGTAGAGGATTTGAAACAGTAACAAGTTAGAAAAAAAACAATATAACCTAAAAAAAAAAAAAAAAAAAAAAAAAAAAAAAAAAAAAAAAAAGACAAAAGAAAAAACCCTCAAAAATCCTCGACGTAATTGTCCTTAATTAAAGATAGGGTTAGTTGTGACATTTAAGGGATACGGCATTGATCATTAACAAATGTTAAAAGGCACAATATACTACGCGGTTTGTGAGGATCAAAATTAATTTACTTTGTTTTAGTCTCCTTTTGATCCTACTATTTCAATGTCAGTCTGTGCAAGAAATCTAATTAGTTGTCTACTGGGGGTATACCGCTGTTAGCCTTGATTGCAGGTGCATGAACAAAACATATTGATTAATGGACACTCATATTAAAGAAGACCAGTCAAAATTTAGATAGGAAATTATACGCCGCCTTGAATTTGCTGCAGGGGTAAAGCAGTAGGAACAAAAATAACAAATATAATAACAGAAATGAATGGGAAAATATGCATGGTCTCAAAGGAAAATTTTCAGACAGTTTACTCTGTGATACTGAGTATGTTTGATGTCATAAAACTACATGAATATAAATTCCTAAATCTAATCAATGAGTTGGCCATGCCAAAACGTTTCAGTGTTCGATCTGTGAGTTAGTCGTACCCTGACTTTGATCAGCCCAGAGGTTGTTTCAGGGTTCGATCTGTGAGTTAGTCGTACCCTGACTTTGATTAGCCCAGAGGTTGTTTCAGGGTTCAATCTGAGAGCTAGTCATGCCCTGACTAAGATCAGCCCAGAGATTGTTTCAGGATTTGATCTGTGAGTTAGCCATGCCCTGACTTAGATCAGCCCAGAGGTTGTTTCAGGGTTCGATCTGAGAGCTAGTCATGCCCTGACTTAGATCAGCCCAGAGGTTGTTTCAGGGTTCTATCTATGAGTTAGCCGTGCCCTGACTTAGATCAGCCCAGAGGAAGTTTCAGGGTTCAATCTGAGAGCTAGTCATGCCCTGACTTAGATCAGCCCAGAGGTTGTTTCAGGGTTCTATCTGTGAGTTAGCCATGCCCTGACTTAGATCAGCCCAGAGGAAGTTTCAGGGTTCAATCTGAGAGCTAGTCATGCCCTGACTTAGATCAGCCCAGAAATTGTTTCAGGATTTGATCTGTGAGTTAGCCATGCCCTGACTTAGATCAGCCCAGAGGTTGTTTCAGGGTTCGATCTGAGAGCTAGTCATGCCCTGACTTAGATCAGCCCAGAGGTTGTTTCAGGGTTCAATCTGAGAGCTAGTCATGCCCTGACTTAGATCAGCCCAGAGGTTGTTTCAGGGTTCAATCTGAGAGCTAATCATGCCCTGACTTAGATCAGCCGATCAGCCCAGAAGTTGTTTTAGGATATATATCTATAAAATCTGATGGTTTTACATTTCCTGTATAATTATCGTCATTTAGACTTAATAGTATCAGATACAGGCGTCATGGCAATGAGCAACAACCCGATTCTTTGTTACAAAACAATCTTCCAACAAAAGCATAAATCAGTGAATTAGGCAGAGAATGGAAGTATAGCACTGTAAATACGATCTTTTCTGTGAGATAAGACGTATGGCAACTATTCCATAGGAGATAGCAGATCACAACATATTGGAATAACACGGAACAAACGATGTATATAGCATCCATTATTCCCACAGTCAGTAACAATATTTCCCGTTTTTTGATATCTAGTGGAGCTTTAAGTTGTCTTGGAGATAGGTGTTGATTTGCCTGTTCTTTTATAGCTTTTTTATGTTTCCTTAAGACGAGCCAAACTCGAATATACGTGTACGTCATCACTATCGGCGGTAATATTCCCATGAATATGAGTTTAGTGATCGTGTCCACGGTATCTGCTTGTGGATACGAGTCCGAAAGAATGGATATGAGATATGGTATTTCTTGAAGAATGGAGAGAATCCATGACAAGAGGATCAAGAACCATGACCGATGACATATCGATCGACGGTAGAAATACGGGTGAACGGCCGAAATATATCTGTCTATGCTAATCATAGAGAGGTTGGTGATGGACGCAGTGTGAAAAAAACTGATAAAAATGTCGAAAATTTCCCAAACTTTATCTGAACATTCCATCATGTGTTCACAGATGAGTTTATGAGGGATACAAAACGAACCGACGAAGAAGTCAGACACTGCAAGCGATAGGACGAACCAGGTGATTGGCTTCTTCGGCGGTCGGCCATTTCTCTTCTTTCTTATGACGATGAATACTATGATAGAAAGATTACTGATCACTGTAAGGCAACCGAAGATTACGGAGACAATCGGGAACCAGCCGCTGAATGAAATTTCATGTCTGGCGTTCTTAGTCAATGACGAATTCATTTTGAAGGAGCAGATTTAAACAATTCGTATTGATGTTTCGCTTCCAATTTCTTTTAGTTTTCCTTTCTAGAGTTTAAGTTTCATCCAGTCGATGAATGCACTGACACTTGATCCCTTTTTTTGCTCGTGTTTCAGCTAAATAAACTTGCAAAAGAATATAAACATATGAAGTGCAAATTGGCTCCAAGATTCTTACCTCTGCGGGAGAATTCCCAATATATTCTCAACAGTACGTTTACTAGATCTCAGTGCTCTCCTCAGAAGACTTAGAAGCCTTTAAATGATAACGCAGACAGAAGACACTTAATGCGTATGGCAAGTAAGAGTTTACAAAATTTAGACGCCTACGTAAGCAGGAACAAGAACTGAAATAAACAGCGAGATGCGAGTTGTGTCGATAAAACCCTTAAACACTTTTGAATGAATAAAAAAAGTTAAAGTTTTACAACAGGTGTTTCAAGTCAGCTAGGTACATGTGATATTTAGTATTTACGAGATGATGAAGGGGATGAGTTATTAAAGGGGGTGACTACATTGAAAGAAACCAATTTACTCCATTTGATCCCTGCAGTTTCAAGGACTAATTTCTTTAATCTACATAAACAAAACGGATCTAAATATAAAGATTAATCCATATATCTTATCTTTTTCTCTTTCCAATAACCAAGAATATTAAGGTTAGCTAATCACTAATGGTGAGATTCATTTTCAGATATGGTTACTAATAATTAATTTATTTATTAGGTGCAGACTATTCGTATGCTGACTAGGGAGAATTCCAATCCCTTCAATTGCTAATATCACAAGCAAAAAGACGTTCACATTAACATTAATATTTCAAACAAGTTTGTTTTTAAGACGGTTCAAGTTAAATATCTGAATAACAGTAAAGGCCATTGCAACGCTGATGAAATGAATAAAGTTTTAGAATCCTTATAAACGTATAATGAAAGCCAATTCATCAGTGAAAAATTCTTTAAAATTAGTAAAAAGAATGACAAAAATCTTTGACGAGAAAATTTGCAAAAGGTAAAGTGAAATACAAGATGAAAAAGTCAGTCATGTCTGCCGTTCAAAACTTCAATCTAAAACTCAATGTACTTTGTGGCCGAAGGTTTACCTAAAAGAATATCTCAAAATAATGATTAATTCGTAATGCACAATGAATAATTGAGTAACGGCAAACTGAAGTACGTCTATGTAAAGAAAGAGAAAATGTCGCTTTAAAAATGTTTATATTACAGTATTAAACCCTGAAAAAACCTCTAGGCTGATCTAAGCCAGAGCGACAAACTCACGTACAGATAGAATGAACATTTATGATTCGAAAAATCAAAGGATACAAGAATAATTTTCTGTACGTATTATGTTTAATTATGCTTTTCTTTTAATTTTTCTACTGATTGGATTAACCTCCCCCCCCCCTCCCCTTGTATATGTATATAAGTGTTTTCCCTATATTTAACAAATTCCCTTTCTTTCTACCGCTCTCTCCAAGAAAAAACTACAGACTTTCACCAATACTCTTCGCCTTTATTTGAACAGATGTTTGTTTAAATATTCATTTGGTCATTCGATATTCTTTAAAATGCAAACCATATATTATATATCCAAATTTATTTTATTTTTTTGAATAACATTTAACGGTAATTTCTAGCTAGAAGTTTAAATGATTATTACAGACAAAAATATAATAAATATCGAACGATTTAGTATTGGTAAGAATAGCATTGTGAAATTTTGCTAAATAGAAAATATTAAATAAATATAAACAATTTACAATGACAATAATGGAAGAGATTTGACGTTATTTTCAGTTGCAAATGTCTTAATAAGGGTTTATTAGTCAACAATTTATAAACTTGTATTCAATGAATTATTTATTAGCTTGAATTATATTTTTTTGCGCTCGTAATCTCTTATATATAGCTAGCGCTAGTGATTATGATAGTTTGACATGATTTTTTTTACAGAGATGGTTGTTTAACAAAAAGGGAAGATAACATTGATCAAAAGTATTCTTAAATTTAAAGCTGAGAGAAAATGAGAGAATTTAATCTGAGCTAAAGCATGATAAAGTGAATACTATAACATCTGTTCTTGTAACGATAAATGTAGTATTTTGTAAATTATTCAGTCTTGTGCCGGCTTTTCTTGATATATTTATATATTTATTTAAAGCTATATATATGCTAGGAATAACATAAGTTAGAAAACATAGATAGATAAAGTAAATCATGTTGAATAAAATTATATATATATATATATATATATATATATATTATATGAAAAGAAAGCCAAAGTAAATGAGAGAAACGAAAGGAGTGAAATTAAGTGGAGAAGGAAGGAAGGAAGGAAGGAAGGAAGGAAGGAAGGAAGGAAGGAAGGAACTTAAGGAAACAAGCAAACAAGCAACATGCAAGCAATCAAGCAAGAATAAACTGACATGATTCCTTTATTAACAGAACTCGATCCAACATCAAAGAGGAACGTTGTCTACATATGCACCCGATGTCTTTACTGCTACAAGGTGCAGAATAACATGATGTCAAATTAACCAGTTACTCGTCCAATTAACATGCCCAGTTACTCAAACATTAACGACAATAATGTCTATGTGATAACCAAGCTGTTTAATTGCGAGTTTTGTATTACCAAAAGACCAAGATATTGTGGGTTTTTTGAGCAATCATTTATGTCAAAAGAAATATAATATTATCAAATGTACTATAAATGTCACTGAAAGTTTAACAGCAGCGAAACTTTTCGTGTTGATTAACGACGCCTTCGTATCTCTCAGGGAGGAGGTGTCGAAGACCTGAAAAGTGAAAGGCAGATGGGCGGATCGTAGCTAGCTCTTCGTTGATAAAAATTCCTAAAAGGGGGGCGCTGCCTTATCCTTTGTCCCTCCCTGGATACGATCCGACAAACAGACAGACAGACAGACAGACAGACAGACAGACAGACAGACAGACAGACAGACAGACAGACAGACAGACAGACAGACAGACAGACAGACAGACAAAGTCAAAAGAACTTCTTCAAGAAAGAGTGAGGGACGCTGGTCATTTCGTACACTTATAAAATAGCAAAAACGCACTATTAAGTGTCTTCTAGCTTCATTCGAAGGAAGATAAATCTAGCGTCGTCTTAATAACATGATAATCCCCTTCTGGTGGTTATGATGTCGGCTGATGATGTCCAAGGATAACTGAAATGGTCCGAAAATAAACAGTTGGCCGAGAAGCGATCCGAATAATCGATAAGAAAGCAATATCTTATAGATTTTTGTGTTTGCTCGAGTAGCTTCGTCAACCAGCCTTGGCAGTAATGTCGCAGCAGGGATCGTGCACCGTCTATGAATTAAACGAAACGAAGGTTTGTAATTCCTTAATTTGGTACCAAACGTCGCTAAAACTCTAATGTTTAACAAATAGAAAAAGTTTATTTGTGTGAAAGTCGCACATGTTTATCCGTTTTTCAAGATGGCCGCCACGAAACTCAAGTGAATTGAGCGTGCGGTGGTTGATGGGATTGATTATTTTTCAAAAAAGGAAATCCTGCTTTGCGCGCCTTGTCAGATCACCTTGAAATCGAGCTCAAAATAACAAACGGAAAGAGCGCGCGCGGTGGCTGACGCACGGGAGTAGGGTAAGGCGAAATTTAAACTGCATCCGGTTTCTAAAAATAGCCCAACCAGGAATTTACATGGCGCGACGCGACACGATAAGAAGTTTCCCTCTCTTATTAATGCTTTCTTGATGTCATACAATTGACATGACTAAAAGACTAGTTTATCAATGTTTAAAAAATGACTCCGTCTCGATCTGGTTTCCTTGGAGATTTTCCAAGGCCTCGCTAGACTATTTCATTGATTCTTTTTCCTTTCTTTCTTTAGTACACAGAGGCCCGTCTTATATTCTTTTTAAACGCTCATTTTTATTTGCTTTTAATTTATTTTACTTGATCTTGATATTAACTGGAATTACCCTGTCTATCTGTCGACTTTTTATAGATTTTCCTTTTTTTTTTCCTTTCTTTTTTTTTCTTTTTTTCTTTTTTTCTTTGTTACCTCTTCGTTTACTTGCTTGTTTGTTTGTAGTAAATTATTCTTAAGCCAGCTATATATAAATTCTTTAAAATTTTATCACAAATGTAAATTTTCTTGCTTTCTGATTGGCCGAGAGCCGTGGTAAATAAGAAGACATACTAGCAAATTACGGAGCAAGCGCAGAGCTTGATACCATTTTTCTTTGAAACGTTTAATATGCCAGTTTATTTCCTTTGTTTTTTTAAATTTTATTTTTGTTTTGTTTTGTCGTCGTTGTTGTTGTTGTTGTTTTGTTGTTGTTGTTGTTTTTATTTGTCTTTTTTTTTTGTTTTTTGTTTTTTGTTTTTTCGTAATAAAATTAACAAATATTCAATGGTCTAACGTGCTATGTCGTCTTATTTACCACGATATGACGTCAGCAGTTAGTCAAAATGTCATGTACTCAGTTCGAATCCCTGAGACAATCTCTTGGCTTATCTAAGAGGCACGCGGCTAACTCATGATCTTCGTAGATCTAATAGGCCCTTTGCAGCTCAGTAATTACGTGCTGATTAATTAACTGAGAACATCTTGGAACATCTTGATTCCCATGGGCGAAATTTACTGGTGAGCAAAAACAATTTCTACACCCTGTTGCGAGAGATCGTAATAAAACTGCATTTCGTAACACACTGGTTACACATGTTTTCATTCAGTTCTTTACAAGTAGCTAAAAAGAATCACCCATTTAAAATAAAAACAAAAATTTTGCTCACCAGTACAGACACGTGACCGTTAACTGCAAAGGGCCTATTAGACCGCCTACTGCAGTAATTGGTAATACAAAGAATGTGCGACCTTTAATGATATTTGAATCTCACCCTTCCTTTAGGCCATCATTTCGTAAGCTGTTAACATTGGTCAGCCCGATGCTCACCATCTGGCTATTTCTAACCGGCCTCCTACACTCTAAACAAACAACAAGGCGTTTCATCTCTCGCTGGAAGTCGCTTTTTAGTATGCCATACATGATGGGGTTTACTACCGAATTAAAGTTGAGTAAAATCATGTTCATAGCGATGTACTGGGGTGGTATAACCAAAGATAACTTTCGACAGAAGAAATCGTACACGCTGATTCCACAGCAGAGTACAAATGTCCCATTAACCGCAGCCATGAGCGCGAGAATTGATCGATATCGAGTAGTTTGACGCAGCGCGGTTCTAGGTATCGTCCGGTTGAATTTTATCTGCTCGTTCTCCTTGTTGATCTTTCTAAGGTGTTTTCGTACGATGTATGCTATATGAATGAAGGTAACCAAGAGGTATATCATTGGCAGTATCTGAAACAACACCACAAGGACTGAGGAAGAGATTTCTTGGCTAAGATAAGTTTTACTGGTAAACAAGACGAGAATTTGACCGACAAAAAACAATGCAGGAACCAACCAAGCCAAAACGATCAGTCCACAAACTCGACGGTGAGTTAGAAAAGTCACATACTTCAATGGATAAACAACTGCAAGGTACCTATCAAAGGCTACCAAACATAGATTAACAGCCGATATATCAAAAAGCATGTTCTCTAAAAATAGGACAACATCAGAAAGCTCGTTCTCTGGTAAAACTTTGAACACTACGTAATCCATAGGCGCAGCAACACAACCGATTATAAAATCTGCGCAAGACAACGATAGTATAAACCAGTTAGTATTAGTGTGCAATTTCTTCCTGGAAATTACCAAAAATATCACGATAAAGTTGTCAACTGTCGTTATGCTTGCAATGGTCCATAGTAGTGGCCAAAACCATTCTAGTTCGGCCACTTGATCATCCTTGATAAAACTGTATTCTTCAGATGTATTAGTTTGTAAGGAGTAATTTGAATAGTTTCCAGTTTGATATCCCATGATGTTTCTTGTCCCTTCAAAAAAGTAAATTTTATATTAAGAGGAAGTTTTTTTTTCAATAATGAGCAATAGTGGCAAAAAGCGCCAAAAACTAGACTTTCGTATGAGTTTTGATCCCAATTTTCAAAACCTTTTTTAAACAGTTAGAAACTGATGTACTATGATAAAATGCCTGTTTGAAGCGGTATTTTCAATTGTACAAAGATGTTTTGTTGCATTTGTGTTAGAATGTTGTTTTGTCAGGCTTTTTTTATAGACAACTATGCCAAGGCACGGCTACCTTTCAAAATGGCGCAGAGGGAACCTCTTTTGTTTGGTTGTAATGTTTTTCCGTTTCAGAATTAACACGTGTCATTCGTCCTTTCGGGATATATATTTTTTGGAATTTATTAATTTTTTTATCACTTAATTATTGTTTTTTTTAATCATTTTTTATCATTATAATTTTTTTGTATAGGAAATTGCACGATTTCGAGTACAATTAGGAATTTATAGGTACGAGCGAGGTTTTGAAAGTTTTCAAAATTGGACGAGCCTTTAGGCGGGTGCAATTTGAGAACTTGCAAAACATCACGAGTATCTATAAATTCCGAATCGTACGAGAGGATTGTGCGATTTTTTGTTAATAATAAACTCAACAAAATTGAGCAACTTAATTGGAACTCTACAAAATACAATTTGGGATTTAATTGTACTCCTCTCGTCCAATCAGAATCGAGTAATTTTNCGTAGTTGCTTAATAATCTTTTATTAATTTTCAAGTATACATGTATAAGTCATATTTACGAAACCTGATCTAAGACTGACACTTGGGAATTATTTCAGGGTATACCACACGGCTCTACTCTTGCCTCTTTTGCGATTACATCACACAGGTAGCCCAACCCAAGCATAGAAATAAGCGAGATAAAGCACAGCCGGTAGGCCTGATAGCTATGTTAGATTGCCAGAAAATCAAATTTTTTTTTTCTTAATTCTCAAGGCAAAAAAAGATACTATTTTAATATTGAATTGATTTTTTTTTTTTTTTTTTTTTTTTTTGTAGCCACTGCCTTCTGGGAAGGCATAACTAAGGCTATTTTAATCTAGTTGATGGTCAAGAATTGCAAAATTCTGCAGCGACAATACTCAATTATTTTTACCAATATTTGTTTAACTTTAAGCATTTTTTTCCCGAAACAGTTCTCGGAATAAATTTATCAAACGCAAGCACTAACCTTGATGAACAATGAAAAGTACCTAAATATGACTTTAACATATATATGCTTTACCTTTGAAGACCAAAATGATTTTAGATTCAATGACTATAGCTTCGGCGTATATAAGTTTAATTTGCCTTGCCTTTTCATCGGCCGCCTACAGAGGTTGGTCTTCTTCTCAGGAAGACTACTAAAAACAACTGTAAAACAGAAATAAATATCATCGGTACCGTATAAACTTTATATTACAAAATTAAACATAAGCAGTTAGGAATTGATTTTTAAAAAGTTCTTTTCATATATAAGGACTAGCTGAAATTAGGAATACTTATTATCATCATCATTTGTAAAAGATTAAGAGACCTTAAAGCATGTTTTCTTACCTTAGAATTAAGGCTTCTTTATTGAAAAAGAGATCAATTTTGAACGACTTTCGACTTCGTTTTCAAGTTCACTGCGGGATGTAAAGTTCCGATCTACGCATTGGATTGAAAAATTATTATTTTCTAAACCGCACACACTGATAAATGCAGCAAGGGCCATTGTGTAATAGTGAAAAGGCGAGACTGACCTATGATTCAAATGCTAAATACATATTGTTCAAAAAATTAAAGTCGGCCAAAAATTAATTTAAGTACACACCTAACGTAAATAGAAGGCGCCTGCGTCTTTGTTTTGACCCGTGCCTTATAGAAATAGTAATCAACCACGGCTGGGGGATTCAGTCGGCAAAATTCAAATCCGGTAAGACATTGAGGAGTTTTATTTGTGTCACAGATTAATTTATTAAAAAGTCTTCTTATTAAGTTTGGAGGCAAGTACAGACCAGAAAAAGTGATTAAACGCTTTAATATGATCAACGCAAGCTGATAGTTGATCATGATCATGATAATGACGATAATGACTACGAAGATGATATATGGTGATGATCATCATCATTATGTATAGTTTAATTAATGAGCAGGAGTATTTTTACGCCGAGTGGTTTTAAACCTGATAAAACACGATCTGCGAGTTTACAATTTCAAAAATGCATGAATAATTAATGAGCATTTAGGATCCTTATTCGTGACGTGCTCTTGTACTCTTTTGGTCCTCTATAAAGATTTCAATCTTCATACAAAGATATCTATGTTGAACTACTATCAGTTATAAATATCCATGCACGTGATGGATTTGAAGGACCTGATAGGCCTAAATGCTCATTAATTATTCATGCTTATTGAAAGTAACGGTAAACGGGATGATGATGATGGATGATGATGATATTGACGACGATGGCGATGACGATGATAATAATAACGATGATAATGATAACGATAACGAATTAGCAAATTCCAATTCGAATTTAAAACTTAGATCAGCACAGAGATTGTTTTAGGGTATCGATATAAAAGCTGCTTTTATTACGAGGGTCCAATAAAGGCCATTAAAAAACTCATTAATAATTCATGAAGGAAACACAATAGAAATCATGACCATGAAGGAGGTTTTATATCTGATATAGATTCGTCTTCATTTGCATAAA
>NW_022261374.1:0-15584 GCF_009602425.1 Actinia tenebrosa
CTCTCCTCTTATATTGTCTGTGATAACTTGAGTTCAGAACCATAAGCGGATTTAGGGAAGGGTGGGAGGGGTAGGGGGCTGCTAATGGGGCCTGCGTGTCTCGTTATTGATATTTTTTAACCCTTTGTTGCAGGAAATAGCATTTCTAGAAACCATTATATTTTAAGAATTCCTGAATTTTAAGACTCTGGAAATCCTCTAGCTTCGTTCAGTCATTTGACATAATAATTCGCACACAAGGTTGTAGACTGCAGATCAAAAAGGAATTCTGCAAACTTATCCAGGCTCATTCAATTATTGTCATAATAATTAGCACACGTTTGTATCTCAAAATAAAAACAGTTGTTTATTGTACAAGTTACCTTATTTGTATCTGTACGAGAAGCGCAGAGAACGGTATTGATGTACATGTAAACGAGGCCTGTTAGTCGTGACAAAACAAAAACAAAACGAAAACAAAGAAACTATTTTTGTTGAAATGAACACGAAACAAAACAAAAAAGAACATCAAAAGAAAAAAAGAGCCATCTCCTAGATATCAAAACGATATTTTTAATGTTTTTATTTGGCTAGAAAAAGAAAGAAAAGCACAGCGCGAAGTTTGGTCTTCAGGAGATTAAAGGAATTGCATGAATGAGAACTACACTCGTTTTTACGTACATCACTACCTTTCACACACCTCTTTAAGAGATACAATTATGGCCGCCTAATGGTAAATTTATTTATGTTAACCTAGAATGGAAAAAATAACTAAATGAATGTCGTTGAAAGTTGATTTTTCATGAATCAATGAATTACACAAAATATAAAGCTTCGGAAAAAGTAATAGACCGTTTTCGAATTCGTAAGATACCGCTTTGTCTTTGATTACGGACTCATTTACTCAGGCTTAGCCTTATATCAGCGTCAAAACAATCACAAATACCAACGGGTAAAGTATAGAATGCACAACTCGAGCAATACAAACGCTTTGTAATTCCACAGACCTTCACTGAAATTCCACGAAATTCTACACAGATCGAGGCTAACCCTGAGCAAAACTCGAGTGTTGAAGCAATAAAATCATGTGAGAAAATTCATGTAATATTAGTATTAGATAAACTAGAAATAATGATTTATGTCATGTCAAATATTAATTGTTAAGTTGATCTGTTGGGTTTAATTTTGCCAAAAGGAGACGTTCTGACAACGATATATTACATGCTATTAGCCAATCCGAAGTTGAGTAAACAAAACTGGGCCGAGTTGCTTTTGCAGTGCCTTGTGGGTGTGTAAGGCCCTGGCTAAACGAGCAAGCAAGTTTCCAGAAACATGTTTCCCGCGCGCATGTTCCCCGATGATTCCAAGTTTAGCCACATGCGAAACATTGCTACTTGCAACAAATTTTCCTTCCAAGACGCAAAAATGTTTCTGCTGTGCGGCAGAAACATTTCATGATTCCAAGACGCATGGAAACAATGTTCCCCAATGTTTCCTCGTTTAGCCACGAAAGTCAACATTCTAAAAGTTCGTTACTTAGCAACGCTAGCTCTATCTTGAAAGTGCGCATGCGCTAACCGATATTGAGTAAACATGTTTTGACGGTTTTGCCACCTTTGAAAACATTTAAGAAAACATGTTTCCTCGTTTAGCCAGGGCCTAAGGGACATAATATACAGTCCACAATGCACTGTAATGCCAACTCGACACAGTTTTTTCCTCAACCTTAATTTAGATCAATAAACTTCTTACACTAATAAACCCTTTACCAAAATGGCGACCACAGATTCGAATGAGTTAAAGATAAACTGAGTGAAAGAACTGAAAAGCTGTAGAGTATATACCCCCAGAAATACAAACGTCTGTAAATTTGTCAATTTTCAACTTAAGTTTTCTCGGCCGCTGTAACAGTTTACATAATGAATCTTAGTAGGGTTACCAAAGTAAAGGTGCTCTTTCTAATACTGGTATTGTTTTTTCAAATTTAACTCATTTCAATTTTCGGCGGCCATTTTGGCAAAGGCTCTATTCCCAATCTGGGCAACAAAACAAAAGATTGCACTTCTCTTCAAGATTGAAATCTTTTGTAATGTTTATTTTCATCCCAGGTAAGGATTTAATGCAAGAGGTTGATATATATTTTTATGAACAGACTTAGTGAGAACAACAGTAGATGCTATGACAGGTTTTAAGGTTTTATGAAAAGTTGGCAGTCAACGTTGAAAATTGTTCGATCTTTTTTTAGTCAAAACTTTCAAAATCTTCTAGTTTTTCTTAATTAACTTACTTAACTACTATGCTTTGTTTGTTTGCGAAAAACAATAGGTTCTTGATATGTAGAACTTCTATGTTGACTTCAAATTGAGAATTTTCGCAAGTGAAAAATGGGTTTCACAAAACCTCTCATAGCAATGTATGTCATTCAACTAAAAGCCTATGTAGTTCGAATTTAGCATCATAGGGATTGTGAATACACCTCCATGTAGCTTGGCCGTTATGTTTTCCTGTTTACTTCAGACCACATGTCATTCTCTTGACTGTGATATTCTTGGTATGAGTTGTATCCATATTCATGTGTCTTCTCGTGAGCAACCATTAAACAAAGAAATGATACTCTAGGAAATGACACGTGGTTTGAAATGAGAAAACATTACGCCCAAGGTAAAGAAGTGTAAATAGAGCATGTATTTTGTGGGTCTATTTTCATGATATATTATAGTTGTCTCATTGGGAAGAAATCATGCAATTGATGAAGTTCATGGTCTATTGGCAAAAATAGGTTTACCACGCATATGATACCAGAGGGCCGATGGGTTTGAGGAGGAAATCTTTCGTGGTCATCCGGATTAGTGATGTTCTTGCTTTTGTTGTTCGTCATGTTGTTGCTGCTGTTGGTCATGTTGTTCCTGAAAATCAAAACAAATAATGAGTTTGAATAAACATTTTTAACGATAAAGCGGCCATCTTGAATTTTTTGTCTTAATGAAGACGTTATGAGATGCTGAGGTGGCAACTATTGGGAAATTTATAGACTGTACAGCTGTCAGGGTTTCTTATTATATAACTTTACGCTTCTCAATGAGAAGCACATGTCATAGAGGTTTTGCATCATCACGTGACGGCAGCCATGTCAGATGGCAGGAACAATACAATCGTTTTACATAAGAAAGAATTCAATTCCCAAGCACAAAGGGATTTTATTGTTCTGCCATCTAACCACAGGCAGTCCAAGCTAGATTTTGGGCGCCGGCACGCGATGGTGCCTCTATTGCTATTCTATTGCCTCTCAAACCTCTATTGAATTTGCTGGTAGTTCGAATAATATACGAAACGCCAAGACATCAAATTATTTGAAAACGTAACCCCGCCACTCTATGCTTTATTAATTTTCTGCGTGTTTGCCCCCTCGTCATCTCAAAATTTATGATGATCGCCTATTTATACTATGGTTTGGAGTGACACACATATATGTAACACAAGAAACTTGTATTTTCTATATCTGTACACAAAATCTTTCAGGTGAATTCATATTTACAGAAAAATAGAAGCGGAAAAGAAATATGGGTCAACGTAACGTTACTATATACTGTTGGGGTGCCATACATGGAATATCCTGCAAGGTACTGTAAATGACCTTACTATGTTGGCACACTATCCTTCAGCCAAGTGTCGGGTACTCTTCCTTTACACCTTCTTTTCACTGGTTTATTCTAATTAGCAGACCCTGGAATATCCCATGAGGCACTTGTATTTTCTGCATGTGCTCACACACAATCCTTAAGCCGAGTTTGGGATATCATTTGTTTACACCTTTCTACTGGATTATTTTAGTATCCCCTGGAATTTCCTATGAGGCACTTGTATTTTCTGCATGTGCTCACACACACAACATCCTTCACGCAAGTTTGCATAAAGGAAAATCCAGGTTGCAAGATTTAAGGAAAGTAAAAAATAAACTTCAACTACTCACTGTCGTTCCTTCTTTTTGAGCATCCCTATGCTTTTCTGCTTGATCTAAGCTCTTTTCAAATTCAGCAAGCTCATCATCTGTGTAAGGGCGCTCTTCATCAATTCCTTTCCATCCCTCATCTTTTTCAAATTCGTCTGATTTGCTTGCTGACAGGAACTCATCTTTGGAGACGAATCCATCCTTGTCTTTGTCAATCTGTTCAAGTAGGAAAACACAGCATGCTCAGTTTAGATAGAGCAACAGACTAAGAACGACGACAACAATGGCAACAACATATCAATAGCCTTCAATAACAAAACCTTCCAATCTTATTGAATCCTGTGACAACATCTGGGCTGATCTAAGTCATGGGACAGCTAACTCACAGATCAAACCCTGAAACAACCTCTGGGCTGATCTAAGTCATGGGACAGCTAACTCACAGATCAAACCCTGAAACAACCTCTGGGCTGATCTAAGTCAGGGCACGCCTAACTCACAGATTGAACCCTAAAACAACCTCTAGGCTGATCTAAGGCATGGCTAACTCACAGATCGAACCCTGAAACAACCTCTGTCAGGTTTTCCAGAGGTAAAAAAACAGAGAACCCCGAATAAAGGCTTGAATCAAGGGAGATTCCTAACAAACTTTTCTTACATGTGATGCAGAGTCTAGAGTCGAGACCCTAGAATTGAAAGACAAGAGCACTAACGCTACATCCCACCCTTGACTCCCCAAAATATAATGACGGCTGTCAATCAAAATCTTAATTTACCTCATTCATGACGTGTTCCCGCATCCTTGCAATTTCTTCATCCCTCTCAACAGGATCATAGCCTTCATCTTTAGGGTTATACAGCCTTGCCACCTTTTAAAAATACAATTCATAGTTTAAAGACTTTTCAATAAAATATTTGGTATATACACTTAACTGACTACTTCGACGATGGGGCGGCCATCTTTAATCACAAGCATTCCACATTGTTTAACAATCGAACCAGAGAATGATGCTATCATCATGATGGCAGTCAAATATCTTTACCTCTTTGACAAACAAAGCTTCCAATTCACCAGTGTCAAGATAACCATCACCGTTCACATCTGATAGGAAAAGACACTATCAAAATCATATGCTAATATACTTATTTCAATAAAGTTAGTCACCAAAAACCTAGAAAGCTGTGATAGCTGAGAATCATGGGGAAATGTTTTATATCCAACAAGTAAAGCTTTTGACACAAACTGCAGCAGTTGAGGATGCTCAGAGGAGGTGAACTTGTAACTGGTAGAAGATCTCAAGTCCATCAACAGTTATCAAGCGGTTGAGACTTATAAATGTATAAATGTATCTACCCATAATCCTTGTTGGTCTCAGCTTTGTAGCTTTTAAGGTGACTAACTTTATTGAAATAAGTGTATGCACCAACCGGTATTCCTAAAAGGGTTTTTGTGGTAAAAGGAGGATAAATTCAATCTAGTCCTTACCCCAAATCAGACAAACTTACCATGAAGCTGGAAGAATGTTCTAGGGTCAAAGTCCTTCTTGTCCAGACCATCACTCTCTTCCCAGACTTGCTCAAGCTGAGCTTTGCTTCCCTGAATCATAATAAAAATATATTATCACTTTCACTTTCTGATTTTTGCTTTATGAAGTATACAGCACACAAGCATGCACTTTCTTATTTTGGCATTGACAGGCTTCTGGTTCTTACTTTTGCCATGATATATACAGAAAGAATTGGTATAACACTCAAAACATTTTTGATATTTGTCTACAATACAGTAGCATTTTACAGTATTGTGTTTCTAATTCCCTTCATCCTATATTGCCAAACACTGCTTGCCTTTCAATGCACATGAAGCAAAGTGGTTTTGAGAAAATTTCTATACCTGACCACGGAGGAAATTTGAAAAAAAAAATCCCAAACCCTCTGGAATTTCCAATTTTCTTCCATGCAAACCTTGTAATTTCGTTTTTCCTTTGACCCCCCATTCCCTGGGAATTTCCGATCTCCATGATGGTGGGATATGAATATTATTAACAATTAAATTGTTCAATGGGTTTTGTAATTTTTTAACTTGGTATTTTACATCAAAGACTAGGACTTACAGGATGATGGAGATTTTTAGCTTCTTCCGCATGCTTTTTCATCAGTTCTTCATGCTTCTTCTCAGCTTCTTTGCGATGTTCCTCATCCATTTTCTTCAGTTCTGCTCTCCTTTCATGTTCTTTCTGTAGTTCATGTTTTTTGTACTCCTCTCTTCTATCTGCATCTCGCTTATCCATTTCATCATGATGCTAAATGAATTTCAAAAGCAATCAAAGGTTATTATTATTATAACTATTTGTGAGATGTTGATTAATCTAACTGTAAATCAAAAACTTGCTAACGGATAGTATCACAGTGTTTCTCTCAACAATAATAACATGCGAGGAATCGTTTTCATGATGAAATACGGCTAGGTTTTAGTGGACGCCAATCAAGGAACTTTTATGGTATGTTATAGCCACATACATGTACATATACCTATACTCTTGCTATGAGGAGTTAAGAAACTAAAGGCCCTGTTACACCTTGAAAATTTTAGATGAAACTTGCTTGCAACAACGTGGCGAGACAAGTTTAATGGGGGTGTTACACAGCGCAATTTCGTTCTGAAACTTGTTCTCGGTACAAGTTTCAATTGCACGAGTTGCAAGCTTACAAGTTTCAGCTAAAATTTTCAACATGTAACAGAGCCTTAAGAGAAAATCAGTATGAGCAACAACTGCCATTTCATTTTCTATACTACATGTATATTTGATTTTCTGCTATATTTTGAGTCCTGCATCAGTGGTATATCTTTTTATTCCAGATTTGAATTAATTCCAGAACCACTGAATATTGTTATATTTGTAAAGATAAGTAAATAATGGTGCCTGTTCAAATTGGTGGGCATCAATTCAAAATGGATTACGGCCACTTTATTTGTCTAGGTGAGGCACAAGATGATGTAGAATGCACACACAAGTTTAAAGTTGAAAAGAGTTTGAGAAAACTACAGGACACCTGTGT
The DNA here is from genome assembly GCF_009602425.1 of Actinia tenebrosa. The sequence continues at coordinate 6,986 of NW_022261374.1, forward strand.
GAACAGTACGTAGATAAACAAAAATTATAAAAGCTTATAAACTAATATAAATCCCACACTGTCCTACTTAAGGAAGATTAAATGATTATGCATATATATGATGTGATAGTTAATATCACTGAAAATAGTGGTAGAAGAAAGATATTTTGAAACAAAGTTAAATGAATTTAATCTAAAGAACTGTTGATTGAGCCCTGGAGAGCTTTGAAAACAAAGCAATCCTTCGTTGACAATTTAAAGTCTGGTAGCTTCTTTTTTGTTCTGTTTGTTTTACAAATAAATAATATGCACGACAATTAAAAGTGGCATTTTTAGAGTATGGTTCTGTATCCATATAACTTAGAAATGTTGTAGTTTAGAGGAGGAAAACGGTCCAGAGAAGTTAGAGGAAAATCTCCATGGCAAAAAAGGTAGAAAGGGCATATTACCCTAAATTTGGTAGCACATTTTGAATTCTTGGCGAGAAAATGTTGAACTTTCTTAAAACATGAATAATATGAGCTGTATAGCTTATTGGTTCCCATTTATTCTCTCTCGGTTAATTCTCTATTTTATTTATTTTTTGAATGCAACAGACAGAGAGAGGGGGGAAGCACATGAGTGAGTGATACAAGCATATAGCATATAATTAATGCTTTACCAAGTACTGGTGCAGGTGGTGTAACAGTTAAAGCGCTCACCTCACCAATGTGACCCAGGTTTGAAAATTTTTGTGATGGCCAAGAAAAACTCGATATCCTAATAAAAGCTCATATAACTGCAGTTTTTGATATTCTGCGAACTTGTAAGCTGTGAGCTGCACTGAAATGGTTTTCCCCTGCCACCAATCAAGAATAATCAGTCGGTACCCTTCACATTCTCGACTGGCAGCAGTGAAATACCTAAATTTCACAACAAGCCGTTGAAATGTCTGAAATCACAGAATATTGGAAACCGCAGGAAGTATAAAAAATCAATTAAACGTTTTGCCACTAAAAGTCTACTGCCAATTGGTTTAGATATAACCCAAGTAAGTATCAAATGTAAAAGCTAAGCTAGTATCAAAATAATAACAATATCTTGATTTTATTAATTAACTAATTCATGATATTACTTGCTGATAAGAGTTAAATTAGGGCTTGTTATTCCTACGTAGCTTTTAAAAAATGGAAATATGGTTAAAAGGAGTAGTGAGTACGTGTAACTGTTGAATTGGGAGCTCTGAATAGCTCTCAGCAGTAAGCTTTTATTATGCATAACTTAAGTACGCTTTTTATAACTTTAAAGACATGTTTGATATTGTATTATTGTCCAGTTGAACTTTAATTCTTTGATATACATGTACCTCCCATTGAGCACGAATCTCAAGTTTTCTTCAACTTAAACAAGTCATTGTTATATCCTTGGTAAAAGTAGAACCAAGCTCCGGAATTTCCCCAAATAAATACACACACACTCAACCATGCTTAAGTAATTATGAAATATTAGAACGCTATATGATATTACCTTGGACAATAACTTCTTGAAATCTTCTGGACCAAAGAAATCAGGATTATCGTCATCAAACACCGGGTTCCAATGCTCTCTTTCTTTAAGCCCACTATTGTGATCGTTCATTTGCCTTCGAATCATTCGTTGTCTTTCAATTTCCTGACGTTTTAGCTCGTCCAATTTAGTCCTTACATCGTATTTTACAAGATCGAGATCGTCCGCTACTTTGCCCGATCTCAAGTCCGCATCCGAGGCATTCATTAGCTTTTGAACGTAGTCTTCATCTTGTTCTAATATCTGTACGACTTGTTTTAGGTATCGTGCATATTCGGGAAGGTCTTCCTCCTCTTTCTCTGGAGATGGCTTTTTCTTATTGACCGGGGGAGCATAACAACAGGTTATGACAAGAAGTATTCCTATCAGACCCCAAAACACTGAATTTCCACTCATATTCTAGTCCTTAATAACAAAATAACGGTGTTTTGGTATCACTGGGCATAAAGTATGCCTTCGACGACGACAGCTCTGGTTAAAATACTTAAATAATTTGAAGGAACTGGAAAGGTACGTGGCACAACCACTGACGAGTGACGTCACGAACAGCTGGATGACAGTATCAAACCACGGGATTCCCGAGGGATTATTTAGTTCTCCTTTCGACCTAATATTTATTTTAATCTTTTACTAAAAATAAAAAATACTAAGAGATTTTGAAAAATATTAAAATCATAGCTCTGAAATCGTATTTTTCTATCTTATAAGGAATAGGATAACATTTATAGGATACTGGAGATATCGCCAAAGGAAGCCCAGTATAGAGCGTTAGTTAGATTACAAAACCACAGGGTTCCCATGCGAGTTTTTCATCAACAACAGCAGATATAAAAACAAAGGATGATTTCTTCAACTGATTTATACTACATTATGACAGTGATGATGATTGACAGATCCAGGAGCTGATCAATGACAAACTTTTTATCTATTGCTTATCAGCATCATCTTCAGAACATTTTGTGAAAGGGGATGACAGTTTGTGTGAAATGAGAAAACAGTGATTTCAGAAGAGACTATCAGAAATTTTGTAGGAATAGATCAAGTGACAAAGCCAATAATTTGAGAACAACCATGACTGTATTGAGCAAACCACACATCTACTACTCTAATACAAATTGAATCATATCTATTCTAAGCATGTATTACAAAAACACATCCTTCAAATATCAGGAGTGACACCTAGCTTTACATTGAGTTTGAATTAATATTTAGTGAAATGTAGTTATTTTTAACTCAGACTGAAATCATTTACCATGTATTTTACTATAGATTTATAGAATTAATGTAGGTACATGTCAGATTAATATTGGGGTTTTAGTCGGAGCACACAAGTAACTTAGAAACTTATGAAGACAATGCCTTGAATTCCAGGTTATTTATTATGTTAGAATATTGATGACAAATACCAGCAGTGCTGTGCAACAATACTCCATCTTACAGTTCCATTCCAAGCTGAGGCTGGAGTTTCTGCACATGATAAAAGGTATAGTTTTGCTATGCGCAGAAACTGCAGCCTCGACTTGCAACTATTATTCGTGGTCACTCGGACAAAACTGTAAAATGGAGTATTACTATTATAGCACTACCTTTGAGCAAAATTATGATTAATAATGTTAGTAATGTTAGTAGGTTAGTATGTTAGTAGGTATTAGTATCAAGATTAGTAGTATTAGTTAAAATATATTATTATTATCTCCAGCTAGCATTAGTTAGAAGTTTTGCACCATCATTTGCCCATGCCCATAATACAGCTTGGGTTGCCTGTGGGTAGACAGCAGAACAATAAAATCCCTTTGCTCTTGGGAATTGAATTCTTCCTTATTGCAAAATGATTGTATTGTTCCTGGCATCTAACATGGCTGCATCAAGAGGTGGTACAAAACCTCTCTTGTCATCATTATCAATTATCTAAAAAGCAGACTTTCTTGTGGCATCATTTCCCATCTCTATAGAGCTGTTAAGTGTGTGAAATTCAAACAAAAAACGACTTCTGGGTCCAAATTAATGATTATTTCTACAGACATTTTTCTGATTTTTTCTTCATAGCAGGATTTTCTGTTCATATATCTAATTGTTGAAGGTAGAGAATAAATCCTGGGAAATAAGACTTATTTGTGGCAAGAAATTAGAGATCTTTTGTGTGATTGGACCAGGAAATACTTACGTCACAATTTAAAAGCCCTATAGCCACCATTGCATGTTGGTTGGATTTAACCAAGATTTTTTTCTCTCACTTTCATTATATATCAACCAACATGGCAGACCTGTCTCTTATTAACTTATTCTCTTGGGAGTGATTGCAAACCATGTACTACATACTCTGTGTAATCTTCAAATGTATACATTTTATTAAACAGTGCCATGTGCAGTGTTATGTATGTAGTTTAATATTGGGTTTTTTGTTTAAGTAAAATGGGGGCCCTGGAAGGCACTTGGGTAGCTTTTGTCAAAACAGCTATTTCCAATAATTGTGTAGTTCCAGAAATCATTTATACCCACCCCACAGAGGAATTTGGAAATTCAGAAGAGTAGGGGGGTCAGAGAAAGAACAAAAACTATAGAGTTTGTATGGAAGAAAATTGGAATTTCCAGGGGGTAGGGGGGTGTGTCTTAAAAAATTCCCCCATGAGGGGGGTATGGATAAATTTTGGAACTACACATTGTGGTTTTTTCACGCTCTTAATTCCTTAAGCATCCAAAGCATCAAACTCACTAGCTACTACAAACTGTCTTGACAAAGCTACTCAAGTGCCTTTCAGAGCCCCTGGTCTACTTAACGCAGGAAACCCAATATTAATATACATATACATAATATTTAGGACTATCTTTCCCTAAATTATTATACCCATAATGACTTGGTTAAGAGAAAAAACTGCAAGTATATAATTCAAGACATCATCTCAGAATAAAAGAAAATCATATTATTTGTTGCTGCTGTAGAAAGGTATGAAGCATATATTTGTTTATTTTTAAATGATTAGATCATGACTGGATTATCTTATAGGAAAGCGTTGGTTGTGCATTACAAAATCGTTGAGTCTGGGCGATGTACCTGAAAAAAGGAAGGAAAAAAATGGAAGATAAATGAATGTACCAATGATTGGAAGGATGGGCAGTTGAAATGGATGGATGGATGGATGGGCAGTTGAAATGGATGGATGGATGGATGGGCAGTTGAAATGGATGGATGGATGGATGGATGGATGGATGGGATGGATGGATGCATGGACGGACGGACGGACGGACGGACGGACGGACGGACAGATGGATGGATGGATAGATGGATGGATGGATGGATGGATGGATGGATGGATGGACGGATGGATGGACGGATGGACAGATGGATGGATTGATGAATAAATGGAAGGAAGAATGGATAAATGTATGAAATAGATGAGGGTAGGCATATGGGATGGATGGATAGATAAAGTAAAAGTTGCACTTACCAGAAATGCATTGTGGCTTTAATCCAAAGCTTCGGCAAAGTCTTCATTATGGTCCCCTTCGGAGATGCAAGTTATGGCAGCACAAGGATGATCAGTCTGGATCAAGTAGTTCTGTGAACCACCAGAAATTTATGATTACGTGAAGCATATGTGATGCCATACCAGCTACATTGAAGGCATATTTACTAATCTTACATCATCTTCCAACATGGCACCAAGTTTTTTTTGACTATTTTGCACTCTTAATGCTAATTTACATAGCACATTCTGTTTTTTGTTCTATATATTTGCTCTCAACTGTTGCAGGCAATATAATGCTTACACAAAGTTTTAAGTATTTACAGTCAATGCCAGCAAATTGTATGGTTGATTCACAAGAAAGCAATTTGTTTTAGTCATCATCATCATCATGCTATATTATGTGTTCTGTGAATATTTTGAACAATAAAGGTAAAAAAAATTCCAAACTAATCCAACCATGCTCAAGACTAGCTATGGCCCTCAGTAAAGCAAGTTGTCTGGGTATCTTGTCTACTTACATGACCATATTCAAGAGCTTTTCTTCTCTCGTCAACACTTGCTTTGGCACCAATCCAAACGAACAGGTCATGGCCAGTGTCAAAAAGAAACACTACAAAAAATAATCAAGTAAATAAAAATTTTATTGCAAAATGTAAAATTCTCACTTTCTGATTGGTTGAGAGCCATGGTTAATTCGAAAATATCTATTTCAGTATGGATGTTTAATTCATCGTGCTTTCATTGGTTTGTCCATAGTTAATATTAACTATGGCTTGTCTACTGCTCAACCCAGATATGACCCTGGAGGTTGTCACCTCAATACGCCCCTGAGTACATATATGTTATTTACCGGCCAGGAGGTCCAGATAGGGAAAAACTGTGCCCAAGGTCTTGAATATAGGGACCGAGGCCGTTAGGCCGAAGTCCGTTTTCAAGACTGAAGGCACAGTTTTTCCCTATCCGGACCGACTATAGGACGGTAAATAACTTTTTTTTTCCAGTATTTTTTTTACTTGTTTTTGTAATCGTTTTGTGTTGTCGTTTAGTGGCAAAGGATACCGGACCACGCGCGCGGGCAGATACTGACAAAATACCGCCAGCTCAAACAGCCAATCAGAATGCACGTTTTTTTAGGATACCGGACGGGAAAAAAATAAAGATTAATATCTTATATTATTAATATTAATATAGTAAAATTATTACTATTATAATGGACTGTGTCTTACCATCATTTGAGTTGAAGTTGCTCATTGAAATTCTGCCTTTGCTAACCTGGGAAAGACTCAAACTGCCATGTTTATCTGAGAGCCTAAAGAAAGATCATAAATGTCATTTTCTTAATATATAATGACATGGATCATATTCAGGTACTGTATACTGTACATCCTTAATACCATCACCATCATCTTCAGTATCATCTCCTGCATTATCATCAACACCGCAATCATCACCACCATCACTATCATTGTCATCATCTTCATTATCATTATCATCACCATCACCATCATCATCAACCCATTACAATCATTATCACGGCCATCACCACTATTGTCATATATCTTCATTATTATCATCATCGTCATCACTATCACCATCACCATCAACATCACCAGTAACATCTTCATCTTCATCATCATTACCAGCATCATCTCCATCGTCATCATTAGAACCATCACAAGGATCACCATCATCATCAACATCATTATTTTTATCACCATCATCACCATCAACATCCCCAGCATTATCTTCATTTTTATCATCATCATCCAGCCATACTCATCATTAGAACCATCACAATCATCATCATCACCATCACCATCATTATTACCATCACCATCACCATCTTTATCACCATCATCACCATCAACATCACCAGCATTATCTTCATCTTTATCATCATCATCCAGCCATCATCATCATCATCATTAGAACCATCACAATCATCACCATCACCATCAATATCATCATCAGCATTATCAGCATCATCACCATCAACATCACCATTTTTATCACCATCATCACCATCAACATCCCCAGCATTATCTTCATCTTTATCATCATCCAGCCATCACCATCATTAGAAACATCACAATCATCACCATCACCATCAATATCATTCATCAGCATTATCACCATCAGCATCACCATTTTCATCACCATCATCACAATCAACATCACCAGCTTCATCTTTATCATCATCATCATCATCTAGCCATCATCATCATCCAGCCATTATCATCATTAGAACCATCACAATCATGCCATCGCCATCACCATCACCCTCATCACCCTCATCACTAATCATTCCATCTTGAGTTCATGACTATGATCTTCATCACTGTACAGATATAAGATCATTTTCATTGATAACAAATATTATCATGCACAGAATGTTACACAGCTGACCTGAAGAGAGCCTTTCCAAAGCTATCATAATCACCAGTATGCTGTAATGAAAATATGAATTAAAAGAAATAATATATATTAGGAAGCACGGGTGGTGTGCTCTACTTGAATACACTGCCTGTCACCAATGCTATACTACCCAGCTGCAGGTTCAAGTCCTGCCCATCTGAGTGTCATACATGTATCTGAGTAGAGTTGTTTGTTGGTTCTCTTTTAGGCTTTGAGGGATTTTTCTCCAGGTTACTTTAGTCCCCCTCCCCTTCAAAAATCAACTTCTAAATTCCAATGGGATCTTTGGGCTTTCACTTAGTTGGAGCCTACATCTGTTGCATGATTGTCTCACTTTTAAAACAGCTAAAGCTAAGATACCCTTCAATTATATCATACATGCACATAAACTTACTTACAGTGCATGACGCGCCTACCTTGGCCACCCAACTTATTTTTTACTAGTTAGCTAATGAGACAGCAATTTGTGCATTTCCACATGAACTCACTCAGCATGACCATAAATATTTAAAATTATATTGTATTCTTTGCAACAAAAGCTTACTATAATAAAAAAATGGCTAGTAATTTGCCTAGGTGATACTTATTTCGGTCCCTTTGCTGGCTAACACTGGACACTTTTGTAAGAAGTCTTTTAAATTGATGGAAAAACTTGGCGGGAAAGGATTCAAGGCCATTGGTAAAATAATAAGTTGGGTGGCCACAGTAAGATGCATTGCACTAGTACTGTAATATATATAATACATGATGTTGTTGATAACAAGTTCTTTTCTTACCTGCTCTACTGTCTTGTTGGGGAAAAATTTATAAAAGACATGCTCTGAAGATATTTCATCTTCATCTGTTTTTAGCAGAGATTAAGTTACTTGACATTAACTCACACATAGGGCAAAGAGTTAAAGGAAACCAGGGATGGCAAACCACCTGAATGGTAGCAGGATTGATTCCTGGGCATGGTATAGTAGAATTTGTATCTCTCTAAGTGTTTCAAAGTGGTCAGCAGGGCATTGAAGGTGGTCAGTCAGGTGTTGGTACACTGTCAGTAAGGTGTTGGTATGGTAGGGTGTTGGTAGGTTGTCAGTAGTGTGTTGTTAGGTTGTCAGTAGGGTGTTGGCAGGTGGTCAGTCAGGTGTTGGTACATTGTCAGTAGGGTGTTGGTAGGTGGTCAGTAGGGTATTGGTAGGTTGTCAGTA
>NW_022261374.1:15694-27410 GCF_009602425.1 Actinia tenebrosa
TTGGTAGGTTGTCAGTAGGGTGTTGGTAGGTGGTCAGTAGGGTATTGGTAGGTTGTCAGTAAGGTGTTGGTAGGTTGTCAGTAGGGTGTTAGTAGGGTGTTGGTAGGTGGTCAGTAGGATGTTGGTGGGTTGTCAGTAGGATGTTGGTAAGTGGTCAGTAGGATGTTGGTACATTGTCAGTAGGGTGTTGGTAGGTGGTCAGTCAGGTGTTGGTACATTGTCAGTAGGGTGTTGGTAGGTGGTCATTCAGGTGTTGGTACATTGTCAGTAGGGTGTTGGTAGGTTAGTTTATCCAAAAGGGATAATACATAACAAGTAATAACTTTTTAACAACATATTACTCACCAAATACTTCAATCTTGACTCTTCCATTTCGCTCGGACTGTTAAAAAGAATTAAAAAGAGTTAAAACTTTCTATTCCTAAGTTTCTTTGTTCATTCATTTACAATTAGCAAAGAATAAAATAAACTGAAAATAAAAATGAGCTCCTAGCAATATACCTTGATTTCCTGCGTGACTTGGGTAGCTTTGAACTTTTCATCTTTATCACAGCCCCTACCATTCCACTAACACCAACAAAACCAATCAGTTAATCAGAAAAAATTATCAACTTTATTTAGAGAGGGTGACATGAGACAGTGACAAGTGACTAACGTTAAACTTAAGGCGCTCTGTGGGAAGCATGGGTGGCGTAGCAGTGTGAGCGCTCGCCTCTCATCAATGCGACCCGAGTTTGAGTCCCGCCGGGCTTGTTGTCCTATGTGGTTTTCAGGATTCTCCGGTTAATTTTCCTCCCTCCACAAAAATCAACTTCTAAATTCTAATTTAATATACTGGCTGCCTTATCAATTGTGTTGAAAGGCCTATTAGGAATCAAGCCGTCCACCTAGGAGTTTAAAAACGCATTAGATTTATGAATTTTATCAGGATTTTTCAGCCTTTGTTAGAACAAGAAAGGGGTTACATGATTTAATTTTGACTTAGTTAGGTAGGGCTGGACAGGAATTATTGAGCTAAATATTTTCCCAACAGTCCCTCCCACTCAGTTAAAAAGTACTTAAATTCATGTACTAATAATTCATGAAGGAAACACAATAGAAATCATGACCATGAAGGAGGTTTTATATCTGATATAGATTCGTCTTCATTTGCATAAAGTTTAACTTGGATTTTCTCTATCAAACTTGGTTCATTTCGTAAAGAATTCGGTACARTATGAGAACATACATCAGGAGTTTTTTAAGCCGTTTAATAAACTCGCAAATCGTGTTTTATCGGGTCTAAAACCACTCGGCTACGCCTCGTGTTTTATACCCGATAAAACACTCCTGCTCGTTTATTAAACAGTACATATTAGTTTTCGACCTAGCTGATAATTATATTCTAAGTAAAGTTCTACCTGGTAAAGAGTTGTACCCTTGTCAAGGATGAACACATCATTTGAGTCCAAAGAGTGTTTGGTAAACGGCACTTGTTCGACCTTGCAGTTTCTTATCTGAAATATTATAACACCATGAACTGCATCGATCCTTAAATACTACAGTATAGTAAAATAATTTATTGTCTGACGAGGGAATATACTGTAGACCTCTTCACGTAATGTTTTCCCATTTCAGACCAAAAGATTCTTTAATTGAGTTGTATCCATATTTATGTGTCTTACCAAGCTGGGAATGATATGAAAACATTGCACCTTGAAAAGCAATGTTATTGGATTTCACAAGAAAACCCATAGTACACTCAGTTCTCTGTTGTACTAAGCATAGTTATGAACCAATCAAAGGAAGCATAGCATTGCAAAAATCTGTAATTAAGTATATTTTGGGTGAAAACTTACTGTTGTTCCTCTTACGCGAAGAAGGCGGGATTCATAGTTCTGAGGCAGTACATGTTTGAAACCAGATTTTACTCTGTTGAACAACAATTTAAGGGGGAAAATTATCAAGAATTGAAAGGGTCAAAAAGTTCTTAAAATTTCTGTGTATTTTCTGCCTTGTATACAGTTGATGATGGGAATCTACCTGGGTCTGGAAAATGAGATTTGATAAGGTTTTTCAGGGCCCTGCAAACTTCCAGGAATTTCTCAGGAAATCCAGAAGCAGTTCCAATCCAGTCAGCATAGAGTACTCAAGTGTGATGTCATGAAAAAATAAATTTTGACTTTAATTATTTTCGATCTCTAATTTCTATAGACAACCAAAAAAGACGTTTGCACATCAAATTTGACAAGAATCAGTCAAATATCAGCTGAGATATGACCATTTGAATATATAATTACTCCATACAAATCAATGTATTTTTGGCTGGGTTCCAAACGTTTGGAAGGGAGCCAAAAATACAATGATTTGTATAGAGTAATTATATATTCAAATGGTCATATCTCAGTTGATATTTGACCGATTCTCATCAAATTTGGAAACGTCTTTTCTGATTGTCTATCAAATTTGTTAACCAGAAATATGATCAAGACGTCATAATTTGAGTACTCTATTTAGGTCATTTTGATACATGTGTATGAGCGTTTCGATAGTATAGTTGATTCAATACATGTTATACAAGTCACTATCACACCTCTAAATGACTGGTTACCATACAAACCCACACAGGTAAAGCCCATTGGAATAGCATTCCAAATGTTATAGTGCAACTTAATGTTACCAGAGCCACTTAGACAAGAGAACGAATTAAGAGGACACTTTTTCCAATAATGAGCGCCAAAAACTAGACCTTCGTATGAATTTTGATCCCAATTTTTCTTTTGGGGTAATACTCAAAACCTTTTTCAAACAGTTAGAAACTGATGTACTATGATAAAATGCTTGTTTGAAGCAGCATTTACAATATTATTGTACAAAGATGTTTGTTGCATTTGTGTTAGAATGTAACTTTGTCAGGATTTTTCATAGAAAATAAATGTGAAATAAGCAAATGAAGGCCTAAACCTCATTTCCGATTCAAATTTTTGCTTTGATTCCACTTTTATCAGTCATCTCCACTTCCAAACAAGTTAACCTTTCTGAATAACAAGATTTTTAGCCTTGTACAACAGCCTTTCTTCAAGAAAATAGTTTTTGGTGCTCACCGCTTCAATACGAAAAGAATTCTCTCTTAAAACGTAGAATGAAAACAACGCATTCCTAAGTGCAGTCTAGGTTTCTGATTGGCTCCACTACCCAAAGTTGGAATGTATTGTTTTAATTCTACAATTTGATTGGTTCTCACTGTCTATTGTCCTGGTTATAGTAGTCACACTATAAAGGCATGAAATGGTTTCAAGGTTTAAAATGAGCTTGGTACAGAACTGTATGGATCTCTGACTGATTCTTACATATGCCTTCCAACTCACCCTCCTTCCAATACTCGTAGAGTTGGAAAGTAGCTTTTGAACAGCTTGGACTCATGACCCATCACTTCTCGATGTTGGACAGGTTTGTCTCCCAGCTAGAATATTTGAAGAGATTGGTTAGAAATTATTTAATAAAATCATTAAAATATATAAAGAAAAGCTTGCTAACAGTGGCTTAATCTAATTCTCAAAGACTTTTATTTATGTAAATGTATTTCACAACCACTATTCCCTGCAGTAAGTGGCTCTTCATTGAGATTCACTCCAACACTATCAACCCTCACAACCCTTACTTCAAGAGACGCTTAAAATAACTCGAATTGGTGAGATGAATGACTTTGACACAAAAGATCGTACTGAGAAGACTTTGTTTACTAATGAGGCCTTTCTGACCTCGCTTCCATGCAATTGTCCCTAGTCTCAACCGCATTATGCGGCCATTTATGAGAAAGATATATGGATAGTTTCCTTACATAGATGTCCAGTTCCACAGTCTTGTAGGCTGCTGTGCCATACTCGTCTTGAGAAGAGTTACTACCAATCCAAAAATGGACATCATAAAAAAATTCCTGAAATATCGAACAATCATTTGTTAATTACAAGATTACATGATATTACATAATATTTAATATTTTCCCTCCTGTATCCTAAAAATCATTCGTTTTGATTGGTTGAGTGAGGGGCAGTATTTTCTATCCAGGTCTGATATCCTGGGATAACAGACTGCCGTACAACAACAAAAACAATTGCACAAAAAAAAGCAAACAGGAAAAAATAAAGTTTTTTACTGTCCTTAAGTTGGTTCACTGATGGGAAAAAACTGTTTCCTCTGCCTTGAAAATGGAAGATGTCAGGCACAGTTTTTTCCTATCCTGACACCAATCTGGGCCCGGTTGTACAAAGCATGGATAGTGCTATCCGACAGATAAATCTTATCCAGTGGATAAATTTATTGGATATCAGCATGGACTTATCCACTGGATAAGGATTTATCCGCCGGATAGCGCTATCCAGGCTTCGTACAACCAGGCCCTGGCTGGTAAATTAATGCTACATCACGATATTAAAGAATGCTAAGATTATTCATTGTGCAACTTACATCGCTTTCCTCCTTTTGATAGGTATTAAGAATGATGTAGGAATCTCCATTGTAGAATTTACCATAGTCATTTCTTTGCAAAGCTTTAACCTGTCAGTTATGAAAAGAATAAAAATAATAACAAAGGTTAGTTGGCAATCAAGACAAACCATATTCAATATTATCATAATATGACCCATATCTGCTCGGGTGCGTGCTCTTAAAAACCTTCAGGAAAATGTTGTGAGCAGGGCCATATGGCTTTGATCGAGCAGGGCCATAAGAATCCATATGGCCCTGCTCAAATCCGTGCGCTTTCTTTTTTTAGTTTTTATTTACTATTTCTTTCTTTCTTTTATTTTATTATTTTTCTTTTCGTGAGGGTCATATGATAAAATGCTTATTGACTGAGTTAGGTCGGGCTGCACAGGAAAATATTTGCCTCTAGGTCATTTGTACAGACCTCATTATGGCATCACCACGTGCCAAATATTTTCCTGTACGGCTCTCTCACTCAGTCAATAAGTACATATTATAACCATTATCATCACTAGCATCCTCATCCTCATCATCATCCACCATCATCACTCTCATCATCATCATCAGTAAAAATAATTAGCAATGTGATTATTTATTCTATCAATGCGACCTATGCATTTTAATCTAAACAAATTTAGGTCAAAATATAATGCAAAGGGCACTATTATAGGCACCAAATTATCACAAAATTTCAACAAAGAAAATCCAATACTAATTGACCAAAAAATATGAATTATTTTCACATCAGACAATGTATAACAAGTCGAGCTGAACAAACCTTTAATAAGCCCGTGCACACGTAATAGAGATCAAGAATGCAGTCAATCAAACTCGAGTGACACGTAAGGTTTTAGATTCAATAAAATAAGATGCTTGTAAATAAGGGCATAAATTCCTTGTGGTTTAATCACGATCTAAAGAAGTTTCCAGAGTCGTGTGGGAGCATCATTAACAATCGTCTGACACTTGGAATACAATACTTCGAAGTTTCTGAACAATTTAATACTAGTTATTTTCAAATACTTCGGAAAAATTTTAAATATATATCAATTGAGTTTTTTGGTTGTTGTTTCGAAACGTGGCAGTATAGACGGCTTGGAAGAGTTTTTCGTAAATGGCAAAATATTGTTAACATTTAAGTAAGATATGTTAGAAGTAATATCGAATGACCATTGAGCCGCACCCTTGAGCTACAGAACCGTAAACTATTCAATATTTTGCCTACCGAAATATTCAAGAACAGATTCTTATTTTATTCTTGCAGATGTTTTTTAGATTATAAAAGAAAATCTAGGAATTTATGAATAATTTGTGTGGATAACAGTGGTAAATATCATTTTGAATTGATAAACAAATAATAAGATAGCTGGGTTCCAAGCATCGTTTTGTAAATTTTATATTACCTTAAATTGCTCAATTCGCCAGATTTGTAACCCACATCGCTTGCCAGCACTTTGCCAAGCCAATTCAGTTCCTGCAGCTTCTCTCTTGACCTGAAAAATTGAGAAAACCAACTCTGCTTAAACTTCCGTGCAAGTGTGTCCTAACTTCTAAACAACTATCAGCAGCAAAAAGCTCAAGCAGCGCATTGAATGAGTATTTCAAACAATATAAATTACGTTTTTCTCGATATCAGAGCCGAAGAGAGCAAGATTGCTATCTTTCCAGTCGTACTCTTTGGCCTTCACTAAACCTTTAGCCATTTTAAGCGATATTTAACCTGTATCAGATAGGGTCTGCAACCTCTTTAGTATAACACAGAGCGCCTCAATCCAGCTGAGTGTCGCACTACTTTCATTACACGCCCAGATATGCTGTCTTCACTACGTGATGACAACAGTTAAGTGGCAACTACTTCGCATTGGTTAAAAGACAATGGAAGTCAAGGGCTTAGCGCCTTTCAAGGTGATCTTGTCACGCATAAGAATCTGTCAATATTCATGAGTTTGTTCAAAATCTTGATGATTGATTGCCTATGAACTTTATGAATGCGGTGTTTAATGCATGTGGGTGAATGTTCTTATTTCTCTGTCTTATTAAATTATTTAACTTTAAATGCAATATAAAATTAATGAAAATGCCAAAAAACTGTGCCCTATACGACCTGCGTTCCAGAAAAGTATCTGCGACAACATAAAAATTAATGGAAACCTTTAAAGAACATTTGAAGGGCTTCCTTGATAACGACGAAAATTTGATAATAAAAACATAGCAAAATAAAAAATAAATAAAATAAATAGAAATGAAGAAACAAATGAGATTCTAATTCTTGCGAGCCGTGCAAGATAATTATTTTTTGATCTGAAATGTCCCTCCAGGGCTTCCGTAACTACTTCCTGTATAAATACAGCAAAAAATAAAGTTAAAAAATAATAATAATGTATATATAAGTTGTTTTAAAAAATAAAGTTTTTAAAGTTTAAAAAGTTTTTTGTACAATTTTTTATTGACTCCCAAATCGATGAACTCGTATTCGTAGGAATATTTTCGTAGAGAGTTTTAAGAGAGAAAAAATACATTTGTGAAAACATATAAACGGACTTTTTCCAGAAAACAAAGTCAAAACATAAGTTAGAAAGAAAAAAAATTGTATACTCCATAATAGCATTTTCGCACTCAATGCTAAACAATCGAAGAATAATGGAGCATAGTGTCTAATGAGCAAAACTTCGAAGCCAATATTCAAAGTGCTGTACAAATTAAAGAACAGACAGTATCATGAGAATAGGCATTATCATAATAATTAATGAAATTTTTAGAACCCTCTTTTAACAGATTTACCCTCTTTTAGGAACTCAAAATAAACCATAGTTAATGGAAACGACACTACCTTAGTTTATGGAAACAAGCGTTTTGTTCGTGCGAATAAAAAGAATTATGAAAGGTAATGATAAACAAGTGAAATTTGGCAAAGTTTAAGAAAAATACAAGTTATTGACGATTTAACTTTCGTAAGGTGTATAAATGATTGAAAAAATATATAATAAAATAATAATAATAATAATAAAAACGGAATGAATAAAAAATCTAAAATATTAAGAGTAGCGAACGAAAAACAACGAATAATTGATAACAGAATGAAGAGTTCTTGAAGTTTTTTAGGTAATTTAAATCAAAAACAAAACATATCCGTTTTTATTTTTACTCCATTAGTAAACAGAAACATCAAGTGTTTGTAGTTTTAAAGCTACGGTATGCGAAGAATGAGGTTACTTTACGTTATACAAAATTTGTTGAGACATTAATAGTAATTAATAGTGCGTCTCTGTGAACTACTTAACTAAAGCCATTCACGTGAAATCGCGTGTCAAACAGTATTTTTCGCTCAGCTTCAGTGATTTTCAATTTAAGTCTAGGATGACGTCATTCAAGTGTTTAATGGTGAATACAGTATTCATGGGATTAACAAGATTTAAGATAAATCTGAATCAGTGACGGTTTTCAGTCATTTCGAAGAGAGTTAGGAGACTACGTTCTGGAGGCAATGTTGGGGGTTTTACCAAAAGACATTCATTTGAAATATATTTTATTTGAAATTTGTTAATTTGTTAATGAATTTGAACAATTCTGAATCAATTATTGTTAGGTGCCATTGGGGAAAGATTAAAAATTCCACTGGTAAACTGACTGCTATATTAACGATGAAAATATGAATATTATGAGAAAAAAGTTATTTGGTAAAACTTTTTGTGGTGAATTTTGCCTTTTTTACATTCGAGTTCCTGAAACGGTTATTTACCAAGTCAAGAATCTGGGATCACGAAATGTCACTTTCTGAACAAAATATTCACTGATTGTAAAAATTTTCAAAGATGAATTATATCGCCTTGATGAGCCCAGAGTACTTGAGTACGCGCCAATGTGGTTACGTCACAGTTATTGTGGGACATCATAGGTCTTAGACGAGAATTACGACCAAAAATGGTAATGTATATCACAAACTATATAACAGACGCTCATCTTAAGTGCTGAACGAACACTAAGTACATTTACGCAGTTAAGGTGCATGGTTGCGTCAAATAACTGGTCGCAAATTAAGCCAGATATAAACGTGGGTCTTTCTTAGTGTAGCAAGCTTTCTTGTAATTCTGGGTTAGGGTTTTTTTTTTTGCAGGGTATTGTTTAGCTCTAAATCCATTGTCTTTGGCAATTATTTTGTCTTAATGCTTCAGGTGCCTTGCAACAGCAAGAAAGAGCCGATATAATCGTGCTGATATTGGCTCCTTTTGGCGTTGAATGTATCGAGAAAAAGAGATCATTTGAGCTGATTCTAGAGCTGTACGTTTGGTCGCACATTGAAAGTAAGAAAGGAAACATGTAAGAAGACCAGGATGAAAGGAAAAGAGAAGGGAGAAAGTATAAAAGGGGATTGGAGAGAAGATGGAAGGAAGGGGGAGGGAAGGAGGGAAGGAAGGGTGGAGGGAAGGGAGAATGGATGGGTGGATAAAGGTAGAGAAGGAAGGATGGGAGGGGGTAGAGAAGGAAGGATGGGAGGGAGTAGGGATGGAACGGGGTGGGAAAGTAAGGATGGATTGTGGATGGAAGGATGGGTGGGTGGATACGTGGATGGATGGGATGAATAAATGAATTTTTGTAAGGCAAGTAAAATCACTCACTAAAATCACTAAATTTTCAAGCAAATGTCAAATTTAATGCTTGAAATAGAATAAAGTAAAGTTTACCCATTTTCCATCACCTAGTTTTCTAGGTCATAGACAAAAAAAAGCAATTCATATTTCTGCAGCCAAACAACTGACTCTAGCCTGCGTACAGCCGAACTATTAAACCAGCTGTTAAGAAAAGTCCGGCTGCACGTAGGCTAGTGACTCCAAACTGGCACGTTTTCTTATGTCTTGTAAACACGTCTTTTTTTGCTTGCTATAAATCAAACCCCAAGATGTCTTCACGTTGTCGCAGAAGCATGAAAAAATTCTTCATCTGTCAAAAATTAGGTCATTTAACTATATCCCATGGAGCAAGGAAACCACATCGGTTCCGCCCGGGCATAAAGACATTTCACTTAGAGTTGTTGCATATCCTGGATGCTGTTGAAAGCGCTGCTTGTTATTTATATTATTTGTACCATTTTTTTATCTTATGATAACGATTCTTTCAAGATTGATTGCAAGCTTTCACAATAAGCCTTTTCATAGTTTAAGAATCGATTCCACTGCGCATGCGATTTTATCCCGAATTTCTCACCTTCTTTTGTCTAAACCTTCTTTTGTTCTTAATTAAACAAAAGAAGGTGAGAAATTCGGGATAAAATCGCATGCGCAGTGGAGTAGATTCTTAAACTATGAAAAGGCTTATTATATCCAGAAAAAAATGCCAGTCGGGATGCTCACAACGTCGAGCTTTTCTTGAGGATTTTTTCATGAATTTTCAACATAACAAAATGTACAGTACTTCATTACCTGATTGTTGATCTAGCCACGCAGACGTCGTCTTTGTTTATCTGTAAAACCATCTATTAAATGTATATTTTTAAAGCTTTTAGACTGACCGACCAGAAAAATAGTTCAAACTGTCCGCCATTTTGTATATTACCAAACAAAACCGCTGCCCCAAAGTAATGCCATCCATAGTTCGTGAAGACATCGGAAACTACCTCGGGTTTCCGATACTAATCCGAGGACACTGAGGACTAAAATCGGCCAAGATTCGTGAATAGAAGGGAGTAATATAAAAGGGGGCCAAGTGGGCCAGCCCAACTTCTTTGTTTTGTTCAGGGTTTCAGAGACTTAAACAAAATGGCAGATTTTTGAATTTGCCCCCACCCTCCCCTCCTTCAGAAAATCCTGTTTACGCCCCCGTTTTATCTATTTCACTGGTACCATCAGTCTATCTGATGAATGTTAATATAATTTTACCCTGAAAAGAATAGTAAAGTGAGTAACAAGATTTTTTATTTCAATTTTTTTGTCTTTCATTAGTTCCATCTACTGTTTCTTCCATTTTGTCTAAAGAGGTCCATTCAAAGGCAATAACTACAACTATTCTACTAGTCTTACAAACTAACTAGGTCATACATACAAGGTTCATTGGTGCTTACTCAAAAGGCAGGTAGCCAGTAATTGGTGTAAAAAGCTTATTCATATCTTCAGAAGAGACTGAAAACTAGTAGTGACAAACACCGAAGTGAGGCCAGTAGACT
This sequence comes from Actinia tenebrosa, assembly GCF_009602425.1. The sequence continues at coordinate 26,316 of NW_022261374.1, forward strand.
ATGGCTTAGAGGAGCCCTCTTTTTAATACAATGCAATTTGAAAAACCTAGTACATTTATTCTTTCTTTTCCCCTGATGCATTTATAATCATCATGAGCCAACCATTTACAGAATGTCAGACTGCATGAAAGTGTGTGCCATATTTAGGCTTGTTCAACTAGCCTCATTTCTGTGTTCAACAGCTACATTTCACAAGCTATTCCCAGAGATATAAATAAGGTATACATTGAATCCAAACATGGTGACCAATTTGAATAACTGTTCCATGTTGTTCTGCACTGACTAGCGACTGAACAGCCCTTCATACATGTGAAAATGCTTTTATGTTTAGTTTAGCTTAGTTCATCAATATTTCGTCAATAGAAAATAACAGACTCTAACACAGGGCAACACCCCAATTACTGTTCAGCCCCTACATGTGAATACTAGGCGTAGCAAGTCGCTAGTCAGTGCAGGCCCGGTTGTACAAAGCCTGGATAGCGCTATCCGACGGATAAATTGTACCCAGTGGGTAAATTCATTGGATAACAGCATCACTTTATCCACTGGATAAGGATTTATCTGCCGGATATTGCTATCCAGGCTTCATACAACCGGGCCCAGAACAATAGTTATTCAAATTGGTCACCATGTTTTGATTTGGTGTATACAGCAACATGTACAAGGTGATATAGTTTGTCTTTTGAAATCTTGAAATGATCTTCAATTAGAAAGCTTTGTTGAATTCATTGGATTCTGCTCCACCTTTGATGCAGGTTACTGGAAGAAGAGGATGCTTAGTGCTGCTTAGGTAATTCTAGAAATTGAAAAATAATAATAATACAACTTATTAGTATTGAACAAACCACCGTTCGAGAAGATTCAATGAAAAATACCATGTGGCTTAATACCATGAGTGTGTAGCACACTTGAAACATATCTACAAAAAGCAAGTTGATCATAATAGTTGGCAAAAATTTCTGGGTACCATACAAACTGTGCGTGCAATTATTGCACAGCACTTGCTTTCAAAGATTACAGTGCAACTACTGTAATAACCAGGGCCAATTATAGACCAGGTAGCCAAGGAACCAATTAAAATGTAGAATGAAAACA
>NW_022261374.1:44187-67387 GCF_009602425.1 Actinia tenebrosa
TCATGACGGTTAACTCGTCAAAGGTAGTTGTCCTGTACTCTTGCACGAGTCGTATGTCATCGATCACGCAAGTGTTTGATCAGTCACGCAAGGATAGAAAATGTCACACACTTACCCTCCTCTCATGACGCTAAAGTTGGGAAAGTAGTTCTTGAACAATTCAGATTCGTTGCCCTGTACTTCACGATTCTGCACAGGCTTGCCGTCAAGCTAAAAATGGGAGGGGGAAAAATGGCAGTGGAATACATATTTTTATGAATGTATTTGTCTAATTAGCATAAAACTAGGGAAGGAATTAAATATATATATATATATATAAACACTCGAGTATACTTGAAGGTCTCAAATTTAGTTTCCGTCAAATTGAGACTCCATTTATTTTATCACATTCATTATTTTCCCCCCTTTTATGGATTTCCTGTATGTGCTTTTGGCGCGCGCGCACTTTGCCATATAAGGAATAGATCCGGTCTCGACTTAGTGGAAGATTGAACCTACGGCCTATAACTCCAGGACTATATATAGATAGCATTATATTCTGCATTTCTGTATTTGTTATTTTTATTTTTTGCTTTTTTTATTTTTTTACTTACAAAATTGTCCAGCTCCACTGTCTTGTAGGCTGCGGTACCATACTCATCTTGAGTAGATTCTTTTCCAATCCAAAAATGCACGTCATAAGAAAGTTCCTGGAAAATATATTATATTGAAGTTTCAGAACTAACTACGCGACGAGCAGTAGACAAATGATGAACAGAGAAATCAGAAACTGGAATATTGTACACGTACGTCGCTTTCTGGGTCTTTGTGGTACGTGTGCAAAACGATGTAAGAGTCACCATTGTAGAATTTTCCATAGTCCTCTTTAGGCCAGTGGGTTACCTGAAGGAGTTGAAGAGTATCATTGAGAATTCATGACCGTTGACCAAAAGGAAGTACAGTACTTAACCTCGTGGCAAAAGATTGAATCAAAATTCCCCATAATGCAATTAGCTCTGGGTGATTAGCATATATTTCGACCCCAGAGTGACAGGGCAGAAAAACGGTTTTTGGTCTTTCTCTATAAATACAGCTTTATGTATTTAAGCTCAATATTTTGTAAACACGTTCTTTTGGAGCCAAATAGCAAAATATCAAATGCGACCAAAATTTATTGAATGCGTATTTGAGATGTAAAGCCGTGTACTTTGGGAGAGGTGATATTTTGATCAGCAGAAACACTGACATTTTCGTGAATACTAATAAGTAGATTTACTCTAATTCGACAAAATTTCGTCACAAGTTTCGAGCAACAGTGACACAAATGAAAACCCTTAAAAATTATTAAACTCAGTAAAGTATTAAACTCAGTTAAATAAAAAAATCGTGAAAGTAGCGGGCTTGTCGTTTTTCTGCCCTGTCCCCCAGAGTACAATGAATTTATTTCAATATTACTGTTTTGCACCATTCCCAAGTGGCAAGCTAGCCTGCATACATTGTCCAAATTGTTCCTCGAGCTCAAAATTAATAAAATAAATAGATTCAAACCAGAATTAAAGTCAAGAAAAACCATGCAACGCGAGTTTGTACAAGTTTCTTGTGAAAACTGAAAAATATTAGGTAGAATTTTTACCTTGAACTTGACGATTCTCCAGATTTGTATTCCAACTTCAGTTCCTGCATTTTCCCAAGCAGCTTCTCCTTCGGCTGATTCTTTCTTAACCTGTTAAAAGATATCATGATCATCCGACTCAAATCATGAAGAACCTGTGCATGCGTTATCTTATACAGTCCTTTGACTAAACGTTGTCGTTGATCGGATCATCCCTACGCACCTAGACCGAAATTTAAAAGGATATCGGGTAAATTACCCAGAACTTGCATCATCCAAACTGCTCGCCAGCGTTAAATCTTCGGCGTATGCTCGAGGCATGGTTTTAGCAAATTAAATGGGATCGAAAACAGCGAGCTCAAGACGTGTTAGATAACATATGCGGCAGCTAGTAACTACGAATTAATTATCCCCATGATCCTTTTCTGTCTAGGCGCGTAGGGATGAAGCCGATCAAACGACAACGTTTAGTCAAAGGACTGTATAGCTGCGAGCATTTGCCGATACAAAGGGCCTTTAAGTGGTAGACGCGTTTTTCAACAGAAAAGAGCGGGGGGAAATGTACTTCCGGGAAATTGTTACAATCCGTCTTTCCTACAAGAGGCCAGGAAAGCATTGATTTCCGGTTATTGGTGCACGTGACACAACATTTCATCGAGCATGCGCAGTATTTCGGAATGACTGTGAGACGTTGAGCCAATCACAGCGGGCGAGATTTCTGCTTGTCCATACAAACAGAAACATCGTCACGGTATGCATCTTGCAGCGGAAAATCCGAAACTATAGAGTCGACATTTAGCACGACGTTCTAGCATGGTACCGCAAACCTCAAGCCCGGGGGGAGGAGTCCCCTCGGAACCTCAAGCTGCATTTCGACTTCAGGCGTTTTCCGTCAAACTTTTGACATTTAGCAAGGTGTTATAACGAAGTCGTTGCTGAACGAACCGCTATGATATTGAATTTCATTAATGCTGAGTCTCTCTGTGTTTGCGTATTTCTGCACCTGATCCCTAGTCGGAGAGCAGTGATGCTAAAGGTCTCTAATGTCCCGCGGTTTTCTTTTCTCTTGCTGAAACAAAAACAGCTTGTGCAATCCTATTACTTTCAGAAAAATTTGCTTTCAGCTATGAATATCTAAGGCCGAATACAATGTCGAACTTCGCATGAGCCAAATTTAACCTGATGACATCCAAGAACACCGCCTTATTATCCATTGTTTTCAATGCGTACAATGCGTACGGTTCACGTGAAGTTCGATGTTTGACCCTAGTCTTGGCCACACGTTCCCAAAATCAGATTATAAAACAAAAAATTCTGATATTCTACCAAAAATGACACCAAATCATCCAGGGCTTACATCATGATATAGACATGGAAACTGTGATGGTCCTGCTTATGTGAAATAACTTTGTTACAAACTACAAAATATTTTGCCAATGATATGGTATAATTTATCTGCATTTTAAGGCTTCTGAAATGCGTTATATCGGAGTAAAGAGAAAATCCTTTCCATTTTGTCGAGAAAACCCCCTAAATTTAAGATGAACTATGAAAAAAATGTACGAGAGATCGTTCAATCATGTAAAAAGTTTTCTTTTCTGCCAAAGTATAAACTACAAGGTTTCTTAATTAAGAATTCCCATGAAGTCAAAGTTTGAAAATATCTACTTTCATGGTAAGTGTTGATAAAGCTACAGAATTGAACAATGAGACAAACAGATGCTTTCAGATTAGTTTCATAAATTGCGATAGCCAAGGTAAGGTAATTTGAAGTGAGCCAAAAAGAATGGATAGCTTCGAAGAGGCGAAAATTGGAGTAGCTTTGTGACTAAGAAGGGAATAAGAAAAACAAATCTTCAGTGTCAAAATTCTTTAATTCAGAACCATATAAGGAGATGAAGTTGTTACGAGTTTTTTAGTTTTCATGCTGGGATTTCTTCATTAACTTTTCAATGAGCTGCATGAATAATAATTGATATCAGAATCTAAATTAAACTTGGACCTCTTTATTCAAAGAATCCTATAACAATGAAGTTGCTTGAAGATTTACAAAAAGAAATCCTTTGGCAAGCCGTTCCTATCTTCAGGAGAGTTCACTAACATTGGTTTATATTTTGGCAATGATTTCTAATTTGAAAAATGCAACGACAAAGGCAACAAAAAAAGAAAGAAAAAGAAAAGAAATAATTGAGAAAACTTTCATACTATATCGAGTGCTTTGTACAGTATGAACTTCTTGATCGTCTAATTCCCGTGTTTTTTTGATATTTATTAACATATTCCATATAATTTTAAGAACATTGATGCTAAAATTTCGACTATACTTTCCTAGCTTGTAAAGAAAATTTCATCAGTAATTTCGACAATTCTCTGCATATTTTACTATAAGAAGTCGCTTGAAAAAAAAAACAGATTTTAGTCAAACTTTGTAGTCTCTTAAGTGATACTTAAAAATTAAAAAACTTCGACATAAAAAGTTTATCATTTTACAAAGCTGTAGTGGAGTCGAGGGAGAGCAAACATTGATGAACTTCTGTTACACCATTGAGCTAATTTACAAACCACATTACCGATATGCAAAAAAGAAAAGAAAAATTATAAACCTTTAGCGTGCCTAGCAACTGAAACCAAAATGTAATGCATTACTTAATTCAGAAAATTTACCTCTAAAATTTGTTTCTCAATAAACTTATATTTTTGAGTGATGAAAAGGAAAAAAATTCGGGAAATTCCCACTCAATTTCTGTGATTTTGTGCGCCGCTTATTAAGTTTCTAAAAACCTTTGACGTTTTAAAAGATTTTGTCTCACTTTTCGCAATCTGTTTCTGCCTTTGTTAAATTATGTACCGAACTGTCAAAACGCGTTTTGTTTTGCGTCTTGAAAAATATTAAAAGGTTGAACTTTGAATTTAGCAAAAAGCGATCAGAAGTCGCTATTTGAATTTCCCGAATCGAGCACTGATGTTGTCACATTATTACTTTCACACGAAATTTAAAAGAAGTTTTAAAAGAAAAAAAAATTTTTTCAACTTAAAATTTCCCAATGCAAAACTGTAACTTGAAGATTGGAAATCAAAGATTAAAAAGTTGATTTTCTTAGTTACTTTCCAAAAGTTTACAAATCGGTAAACCAGGAAGGCGGGTCAACTGACTCCGCTCTCTAAAACATACACGTTACGAACTTAGAAAAAGTATAATACTTACATTTTTCTCCAAGTCCGATCCAAAGAGGGCCAAATTCGAGTCTTTCCAGTCATACTTCTTGGCTTTTCGAAGTCCAGACATTTTGGGAGTTTACTAGTTTAGAACTTGATTTTCGAAGAGAATATTTTTCAATGCAAAGGATAGAGAATCGGGGACAATGAAGCGAGTGAATCTACTCAAGACAAAGTGAAACCAGATGTGTTCAGGCTTGAGGGTTGGTTATGTTGTTAAAATATTCATAATCTTACTAATGAATGCATCATTATCAAAAATAGAATACAAAGGATTTACAAAGTTTTTAAACACTTCGACCGTCTTGAAATGACTAAATTAGGTCAAAGGAAAAAATAATTATTTTTAGAAGCATGGTACGGGGAGGGGGGTCGGGATTCGTAAAGAACCCCGAAACAACCTCTAGGCTGATCTAAGTCATGGCACAGCTAACTCACAGATTGAGCCCTGAAACAACCTCTGGGCTGATCTAAGTCATGGCACAGCTAACTCACAGATCAAACCCCGAAACAACCTCTAGGCTGATTTATGTCAGGGCACAGCTAACTCACAGATCAAAACCCTGAAATGATTTCTAAGGCTGATGTCACGCAATCCCCGGAGTTTGAAGTTCAAGTTACCGCTGTGTTCCTTGATTACAGAGGTGCTTACCATTTATCTGGAAAAATCGGAAATTCCGGTTGGAAAATGGTATGCATTATTCCAATGAGAAAGATCCGGAAAACTCGGTCTCCCGAATCAGAGGTAATCCACTTTTCCCGTCCTTTTCCCGCTCATTTCGGTTCTTTCGGTAGACGCGTGTACCATAGTTTTCGAAAGTCAAAGTTTCCCGCTTTTTTTCTTACTATTAGCGATTGAATTTCCAACCGGATTGTTTGGTTTAAATGAGTCTTTCACTCTCAGGGTAAGCCTCATTTTAGTATCCCCAACAGTAAAGTAAAGAAAAATTGACGATAAAAATACTCAGTTGAAATTCTAAGGAGTTTCACTAGCTGGAACAAATTAATATTCTAAACAAAATTAAGGCTAATATACACTGAGGATTTACAATTCGAAATTAACTGGTGCATATTCTTGGTAAAAGACTATCCCATCCTCGGGAACCCATGGGTAAAGAGGATGAAGACTATGTATAATAGTCTCAAAAACATTTTGAGAAAGAGTTTCCATAAGTTGTTTGAGTTTGCATTTTCTTTAAGTTCCTTTAAAGAGGTATTTTATAAAAAAAGATATAATACTTCAGGGAATGACACGTGACTAGGCTCTTTGGCGCGAAACCCACTCCCCGCTCTCCACTCCCTCAGAAATGATATGTTTACTTGTATCAAGTAGATTTTATTGAAAGAAATTTACGTTAAGCTTATTTTAAGTATCAAAATTATGGTATTGGCTTAGATTCTTGTTTTATCCAACCTGAAATCAAGGTAAAGAAACAGTTAATTGACTGTTAGGGAGAAGAGAAGAGAGGAGAAGAGAAGAGAAGAGAAGAGAAGAGAAGAGAAGAGAAGAGAAGAGAGCAAACAGCACTGAAAAAAAACCAGCAATACTCCACTCGCGATCATGATGCAGTACTCATACCTTAGCTAAATCTGTTTATGACATGCTGTTCNATCAAAATTATGGTATTGGCTTAGATTCTTGTTTTATCCAACCTGAAATCAAGGTAAAGAAACAGTTAATTGACTGTTAGGGAGAAGAGAAGAGAAGAGAAGAGAAGAGAAGAGAAGAGAAGAGAAGAGAAGAAAAGATAAGAGAAGAGAAGTGAGCAAACAGCACTGAAAAAAAACCAGCAATACTCCACTCGCGATCATGATGCAGTACTCATACCTTAGCTAAATCTGTTTATGACATGCTGTTCCTAAAATGCCTTGTGGAAGTTATCAGGCTCTTTGCCCTCAATAACACAAGTGATCGGGGAGAAGGGGTTATCGCTCTTCATCAGATATTTCTAGAAGGTAAATAAAAGAAAATTATTCAATACATTTTCCTATATCTCCACTTCCCAATATTTACGGATACTCACATGAGCGAATTCCATAGATCTTCTCCTCTCGTCAACGCTGGCTTCAGATCCACACCACACAAAGCAATGGCCATCAGTCTCGAGGATAAACACTTAAGAAAATAATGAAAGATAGTTTTCAAGCATCCATTTGCAAGTTTTACATCCTCCATAAGACATTGAGTGGGGTAAGCTTTTTGTCAGTCCGTACATTTTCTGCGAATGGTTTGCTCTTCAACGATACTAAACGTGTACAAATGAGTCTGTGGTCAAGGTTCACAGCGGTACTTATCAAAAGGGAAAGAGGCCGATTGGTTCAGTAAACGAATGACGTAAGAAGGGTGACTAGATGGTTCTCGCAATGGCTCATTTTGATGTAGTTCCTGTGGTTTTGGCGGGATTTTTGGCGGGATTTTTGGCGGGATTTTTGGCGGGATTTTTGGCGGGATTTTTGGCGGGATTTTTGGCGGGATTTTTGTCGAGATTTTTCTCACACTTACCGTCCTTAGGGTCCAGGGCACTCTTTTTGACTGCTGAACCACGTGCGACCTCAGTGAACTTAAGACTGCCAGTAGCATCAGATAGTCTACAAAAACATGAATCAAAAAACATTTACTAGAGTACAAACAATTAATCCGTGAAACACTAATTACTAAATAGTACAAAATAGTGCTAGTTAAACAATAGAAAACAATGGAATTTGCATGAAATTGTGCTATTTAGTATTGATGGGTTGCAAGCATTCCCAAGAGAGTTAAGAGACAAAAACATGGCGGCCAACAATGGATGCTAATGAGAAATCTTTTGTTAAATGGTACCAACATGGCCGCGATGAAGTAACGTGCAAACGAAGAATTACTAAAGTTTCACGGATATATTGTTTGCACTCTACCCCCATAATCAAAGTTAAATTATAATTATAAAAATAAGGATTGACAAATCAAGCTCAGATATTTGCCATACTTGTTCAAAACTTTCTCAATCGGTGGTTTTGGTCCCTGTGAACAAAGAGGTATTCAACTTCGTTAGTTAATTTCATATAAGTCTCCCCGATTAGTAGGGCGCTTGTGCCCGGCTAGAAGTATTCGAGACGTTAATAAAGTTATTATTATTATTATTATACTTATAAAATATATGTTGCACAGGTCTGGGATTGGTTTAACTTTATTAACGATTTTATTAACCGCTGCTTCTTTCTGCTTCTAGGCCCTCTTTTATTTATCATTCTACCTCGATCTTTTATTCTTTTTTAAATTCCATTCCACTGCCATTCCATTCCATTCCATACTATTCCAATGGAAAGGTACCTTTTGGAATTTCACGGACCTTCACTAGAACACATGAATATTCTGCACAAGACGAAGGCTAACTTTGATTAAGAGAGACTTCGAAAGAGCAATAATGCTTTCAGTTGCTTCCCCCTTTCTCATTCACTGTTTCATTCCTTGTTTTCCTTTCAATAATTGAAATACAATGACTAAAACAATAATGGCATGTAAACAACTTCTTGCCGGCAGTTTTTCAATACAACACAGTATTTCTAAAAAGACTGCAATCTTCAAACGAAATAAACACACGAACAAGAATACAAATGACAATAACTACGACATTACGTGACTACTGGCCTCCCCGAGTAACGAGTATTATGCGTGCTGAATAGGCCTGAAGTGAGATGACGTTTTACCCCCGTCTCTAGACCATAATCCTTTTTACGCTGCTTTTGTTCTTTAATTATGACTATTGTTCCTGTATTCTCTAAGGTATTAAAATTTGAATATGAAAGAATTTTAAAGACTATTATGGTATAGAGTCGGGGGTAAAACGTCATCTCGCTTCAGGCTGTCTTTAGCATACCCCTGAACGACACGAGTGAAAAACGTCTGCGCATGCTCTGAATCCGTATGCAAATTAGTCGAAACGTCTTTATGATGTAAATTTGACTTTCAAACATGCCTGACAAATGGACTTTACAAATGCCATAACTTTAAAAATCATAGGAAGACGTGCTGAAAGGCACGCGTGCGCAAACGTTATTCTCTAGTGTACTCCAAAATGGCGTCCCATAAAACAGACCCATGATTCAGCGCGCATCCTCGTTACCAGTTTTCCGCGCAAAGGCCGTTACAAACATAACAAACACAAAACGTTTATCACACCCCATCCACCTTGTCCTTCTTCGGTGTTCCAACAGGAATGATATTCTCCAGTTTAGGATGCAAATGTTCCACGGTTTGGTTGTCTGAGGAGGGTGGGAAAGAATGAGTTAGTAGAGACATTTAGCATGACATTTTGAACTCTCTCCCGGAACACATTAAGGGAGCTTCTAGTGTATCATGTTTTGGAAACAAACTAAAGAAAAACAAGAACACCCTAGATTCAATATCATATACTAAGGAATCATTTTGTCTACTTTTAATTTTTTTCTTTGTATATTCATTTATTTATTTTAATATTAAATACACTCGATTGCAGAAACATTGTAGTATACAGTTATACAAATATCTAATTTATTCAGTATATTTAATGATATGCAAAACAGAAAAATCGCTTTATTTATTGTTTGTTTCATTCACTGACTGTCAAAATATTTTTTCCTTGTCTATTAGATCGTACAGATTATAAATCAGTTGTTTTTAAGCGTTGGAAATGGTTATTTTGCATTATGCATCTCATTAGATATTTGTATAAATGTATAAATGTATACTACAACGTTTCTGCAATCGAGTGTATATATATATTTATTACCAATATTACTAATATTGGATATTTTTTATTATATTATATATTTTTATGACTAGAATTTCATTTATATGTGTTTGGTAATAATTTAGCTGTCAATTTTATATTTCTCTTTGTATATTTAGATTATGCAGGTCCACTCTTGTCTTGCCTATTTTTGTAACCTGCTTTAACAAATAAACGATGTATGTATGTATGTATGTATGTATGATGACTTTCTTGCTAGGTACCCCAAACCCCAAACTGCAGTTCGACGTCAGGTGTTTTCCGTCAAACTTTCTACATTTAGCAAGGCGTCATAACGAAGTTGTTGATGGACGAGCAGCCATATTGAATTTCATTGATGCTGAGTGTTTTTCTGTGTTTGCGAGCGTATTAAAAGCACCTACTCTGATTCCGTTGCTGGTGAAAATCATCCTTAACCACAACACGCGGGGCCTGATTTCTAGCGGTAAGCGGTAAACCTGATGCTAAAGGTCTCCATTGACTGAATGCAACGGTAAAAGAAAAACAGTACAAAAATCATCATCTTACCAAGAACATCGGACTTTACTTTTCCCTTTCGCTCGGACTGTAATGAAATAATAATAATAGTTTGATATTTAAGAGATAGATATCTGTTTTATCATAGTTGAGGATGCAAAGCCCTTAGGTTCGAGAACACTTCTAGCTACAAAGTGTAAAAAACTTTCGCCTCTTCCGTTTGATCACTGCCGATAGCTTCACAGTTTTCAGTGCCTGGACCCAAACAACCCCGCCAATCAAAAGCATTTAACAATAGAGGTTTTTCACTATCACGTGTCCACGCCCATAATACAGCTTGGGCTGCCTGTGGTGAGATGGCAGAACAATAAAATCCCTTTGCGCTTGGGAATTGAATTCTTTCTCATGTAAGACGATTGTATTGTTTCTGCCATCTAACATGGCTGCCGTCACGTGATGATGCAAAACCTCTATAACTTATAAATTTCTCGCGCGCTTATTGGCTATTTTTTATCATCAATGAAAAACTGATGTCAATTTGTTAAATGATCTGAGTTAGTTAATGTCTCATTAACACAAGCCAAAAACCTAGTCGTCTGGTGGTTGTGGAGGTCACAGAAACAAGAAAACGTCTCTAAACAGCTTGTTAGTCACGCCATTGGTTTGTTATGATAGTTGATTTGCTTTCTTTCGTTTGTTCCAATTTTCTCTCCTTTTTTTCTTCCATTCTGTCTATCATCTCTTACCTCAAGCTCCTGAATGAAGCTCTGCGCTTTGTATTTTTCATCTTTGTTGGCGTCTGTGCCATTCCACTAGAAACGACAGCAAGGAAAGCATTCACTTGATTATAGGTTATAAGTTATAATATATGTAATAAACTATTAATGATGGTGGTGATGATGGTGATGATGATGATGGTGATGATGATGATGGTGATGACATTGATGATGATGGTGGTGATGATGGTGATAATGATAATGGTGTTCGATGATGATGGTAGTGGTGGTGATGATGATAGTGATGATGATGATGGTGGTGATGGTGATGATGATGGTGATGATATTGATGATGATGGTGGTGATGATGGTGATGATGATAATGGTGTTCGATGATGATGATGGTGGTGATGATGATGATGGTGTGTGGTGGTGATATATGATGATCATGGTGATGATCATGGTGATCATGTTGAAGATGATGGTGGTGATGGTGATGATGATGATGGTTGTGGTGATGATGATGATAATAATAGTGATTGTACGTACACAACACTTACCTGATATACAGTGAGACCCAGATCAATGACAAACACATCACCATTAGTCATGCTTGACCTCTTCAGTGCTTTCTCCGTCAACTGAACTGTGCGCTAAAACCAAATATCATTTTTTCAAAGTTAGATATCTTCCACTTAAAGGGAATGCAAGGTTTGTCCGAGTCTTAAAGCTATTTTTAGAATGTGCGCGCAGCGCTATCGCCAAGGCAATCCACAGGGTTCCCAGAACTTACCCCAACCCTGTTGAATTGAAGAAGGCGTGGTTTGTACTCCTCGGGTTTAACCCTGTTGAATCCTGTGTCAGCACTACGGAATCGAAGACATTTTAGAACTTAAATTAGTACAATTGATGGGTTGCAAGCATTCCCAAAAGAGTAGAGTTAAAAGACAAAATCATGGCGGCAATTGTGGTGCCGTCAACAATGGATGCTAATAAGAAATCTTTTGCTAAATGGTGTCGAAGTAACACTCAAAGGACTAGTGGACTAGTGATTTTTATAATGATTATAAATAGGAAAAATGTCACGCAAGGATAAAGCAAGACGTCACGCACTTACCCTCCCTTCATGATCATAATGGTGTCGAAGTAACTTTTGAACAAGTCTGACTCGTGACCTTGGACCTCACGATGTTGCACTGGCTTGTCGTTCAACTACAAAAAAAATTCTGATATAGACATGTAGACACCTCTGTCCGTCTGTCATTCTATTTGTCTGTCTGTCCGTCTATCTATAAGCCTCTCCGACCCGGCCTGTTGCTTTTCTTCGTCCATCGGTTCGTTTGTCTATCTGTCTGTCTGTCTGTCCACCCGTCTGTGCCAAATAAAGATGTTTGTTTGCCTTCATGTCTGTCAGTGTCCGTCTATCAATCTGTTCGTCTCCCGTCTGTCTGTCTGTCTGTCCTTCAGTCCGTCCGTCCGTCCGTCCGTCCGTCAGTCCGTCCGTCTGTCTGTGTTATACTTACAAAGGTGTCGAGCTCCACTGTCTTGTAGGCTGCAGTACCATACTCATCTTGGCTCGATTGCTTACCGATCCAAAAATGCACGTCATAAGAAAGTTCCTTGATAAATAATGAACAAAACAAAATGAAACTTAGCCATGAAAAATCCTTTTAAACTTGCCTCGTAAGTAGGCCGTTACTAAAATCTATTTCACAAAGACGTCAAACAGAGGTTTGTTTTGGTTAGTGACGTCATTACGAAACATCAAAAACCACAGGCAACCCAAGAAACATCAAATCAGCAAGACCCTTGACCCTACCTCACTGTCCGGGTCTTTCTTGTAGGTGTGCAGGATGATGTAAGAGTCACCGCTGAAGAATTTTCCATAGTCTTCTTTAGGCCAGTGGGTAACCTGAAAGAGTTGAAGAGTATCATTACGAATTCGTGACCGCTGGCCAAACTGAACCAAGGCGCAGTTATTGATTAGCTTTTTAACAAACATCCCCCCCCCCCCCCCCCSCYMSMAAACGATTTTCTGCATGTGCTGAAAATCGATCAAAAAGTCATGCAGATCGTTAAAATGTGCTTACTTAAGATTTTTTAAATCTTTTTAATTTTTCGATTTTTCATAAAAACTATGCAGACTTCACCAAGTTATTGTCGACTGCGTTTCATTTTGAAATCCCACCTTGAACTTGACAATCCGCCAGATTTGAAGGCCAACTTTTGTCCCAGCTCCCTCCCATGCCGGTTCTCCTTCCGCTGACGCTTTCTTAACCTGGAAAATATAATAATTGAATATTTATAAAATATTTGAAAAATAACGCGCGCTCATTGGCTGGCTACAGTGTTTATATTAGAGGGCAGAGACACGCTTGCGCAAAACCGATCGTTTTAAAATATTTTCAGATAAAAGCAATAAATTAAAACGGCTGATTATGTTTCGTGATATGAAAACACTGGGAACTGTAGAGCACTCAAAAACAAGAGAATTTAGTCTTGCGAGGTTGAGGAAAAACTGTGTCGAGTTGGCATTGTAGTGCATTGTGGGAAGATTTAAGAAAATGTATTTAAAAGCTGGCGTCCATTTCGTCCGATAAAACAGTCCCATGGTGCACTGCCCGCAATAACCTTAGATCCACTTATGCTTGGCTCGCATGTTTTTTGAGTTTGTCCCTCGTGCTCTACAAAGACCTGGATCCGTGCCAGGGTTGTTACTAGAGAAGGGCGAAAGTTCAATATTGAACGAGTTGAAAACTATGACAGCTTCGTTCGAGTCTTCATTGGCGGAAGTCCAGGCGATGACAGATTTTCACCAAACCTCCCCTCCCTTACCTGTTCTTTCCTTTACAGCTCGTTCATCACTAACATCTCAGTCTACACCTAAACTTGGTCATTTTTCAAGGCAATTAAACTGCAAAATTGCTTGCCATTTTAATAGCGAGTCATGCTAGTCTACAATGACTAGACGGAGAAAATTTACGAGGACCGAACTAAATCAATTTCTGTCGTTAGACCTCATTTTATGACCTTTTATCTGTCACGTCTCACAAACGTCACGCAAGATTTTCGTCAACCTCTTTTAAAAGCTTTTATCCGAAAAAACAAGTGAACTTAAATAGAAAAATATAATAATTATTATAGAATCAAATATTGTCCGAATTTTATAAACAAAGCTTGGTTTTCTCGCTTCATCTGTCTGAATGGAAATTTCTAGAAATATTTAATCGACCTCGAAAAAAAATATATTGAAAAACAATAAGAATTGCTCGTGTTGAAAATTCAAATCACTTCACACCAAAAACGTCGTAACTTCGATACAATAGGGAATCTTTTAGGCTGATAAACGTTTGGCTTAAAATTTCCCTGATATTCGAGATATTTTACATATTTATTCGACGACAATGATCTTGCATTGAAACACGAGTTTCATTGTTAATAAATCGCATAAAATGTTTCATTTTTCTAGACTTCAATTGAAGAATTATGAATACAAACTAAAAGCGTATAAATCAACCTCTGTAAAGCTCTAGATTTCCAAGGTTTTGACCCCGTAGAACACATAGAAGATTGATTTTTAAATCAGATTATTTCTAGAGTTTTGTAAACCCTCGACCGAAAATCTAACAACTTATGAATTTTTCAACGTCTGCAATAAATACCCAATTTAAAGAAACCTCGACCGCTGTATTTAATGTAGAAGCGAAAATATTCCAGAAAACTTAGTCAAACATGGATTTTTACATGGGGGATTAAAAGAACTTTGATTTAAAGTAAAAGGGCACACATTTGGTACACGTTTGGATCGTACGAAAATATCCTATTTGAACATGATAATTCCTAAATTTGAACACAGATGCTTACATTCTTCTCCAAATCTGATCCAAAGAGGGACAAATTGGAGTCTTTCCAATCGTATTTCTTGGCTTTTCGAAGACCAGACATTTTGGGAGTTCACTATTCAAGAATTACTGCAAGCAACAAGAATTTTTTGGGTGCAGAGGTGACATTTATGGGAGGGTCTGAGGGTGGGATGATGTAGAATAAATAAGGAAGGGTTGTTGTCCTAATAAGGCCGGCATGTAACGCATTCACGCATTCGCGGTGGGGTCGTAGTTGGGGAAAAAATTGAAGTTGTCTTATATATGGGAATGAAAATGCTCCGAATACTGATAAAAAACTTGCAGAGTTTGATCAAAGGATGAATGGATGAATGAATGAATAAATAAATAAATGGATGGATGGATGAATGAATGAATGCGGGATGAATGATTGGATGAATGAATGAATGAATGAATGAATGAATGAATGGGATGGATGAATAAATAAATGAATAAATGGATGGATGGATGGATGGATGGATGGATGGAAAAATGGGATGAATGAATGAATGAATGATGATATATAGATGGATGACCGACTGATTTTACTTGGCCCGTGAAAAATTAGTAAGCATACTATACTAGTAGTAGACAATAATTCCATTGTTTTCTGTCGTTTTACTTTAACTGTTATTCACTAATTATACAACGTTTTAGTTTTAAGAGCCAAGTAAAATCATTCTATATTAAAATTACTAAATTTTCAAGCAAATTTCAAATTTAATGTTTGAAATAGAATAAAGTAAAATCCACCCATTTTTGTAGAATTTAAAAAGTTTATTCATTAAAAGCTAGTTTAATTTTGATAATATTTATGAAAAAGTTTCGAGTTGCCTTGATTCGTACGCCATGCGCTTGTATTTTTCATCTAGTGAATGTCCATTCTTTAAAAAACCTACGAACTAAGAAAAGAAGTGTTAAATACTGCAAGTTAAAGCAACCTAGTTTTTTGCCATTTGAAAAAAGTTGCAGAWGGAATAGCCTGCTTCACAGTTCCCCGCGCCATCTTGAAAGGTAGCCGTGCCTTTGCATCGAAGCGATGAACGGTAAGCTTGCAATGATAGAGACATGCGAATAATTGTCTAAGGTGTTAAAAAAGGTCTCTATTATTGCAAGCTCACCGTTCGTCTTGCTCCGATGCAAAGGCACGGCTACCTTTCAAGATGGCGCAGGGAACTGTGAAGGAGACTATTGACCCTTATCACGCTTAGCGTGACAATATAAGATTTTTGATTAATCGGAAAAAGGAGTTTACGATTAAATTTGTCGTATCGATAATAGTGAAATAGCAGAGTTTCGTAACGATTGCCCGTAAAAAGAGAAACCATGAATTTTAAACTGAGAATTTTCGTGGAACTTTCGCAAAGAAATGTATGTCCAACACAACGCATGCACTGTGGTTATAGTGCCATACATTTCTTTGTAACAATGCTTAGGTTCAAGAATTCATATATTCGCCAATTTAAGAGCCCTCTTTACGAATCTTCGCATTTTATTATTATTGATGTGACAAATTTGAAAGTAAACTCTTTTTTCCGTTAAATGAAATATCTTATGTCACGCTAGCGTGATAATAGTCATGGCAATTATGCACCGTGTGACGACCTTTAAACTTTTACGTTGTGACGTATTTCCGGTTCCAAAACCGCTAAAACAAAGCGAAAAATTTCCTAAACTGCTTTTCGTTTTGGACCCGGAAGTCGTTTCCCCATATGATTGACGTCACACTTAAAAGCTCTATTTTAGTAAAGAGAATCGAGAGCAACTTCTGCAACGTCGTGAGCAAATGCTTTTCTCGTGTGAACCTAGAAATAGAGGCTTTGCACCATCACATGCCGGCGCACATAATACATCTTGTGCTGCCTGTGATAAATCCCTTACGTCAAAGGATTGTATTGTTTCTGCTATCCAACATGGCTGCCGTCACGTGATGGTGCAAACCACAGGCAGCAGAGAAAACTAACCTTGTTGAGTATGTTTCAGTCTAGTTAAAAGCACGATTGAAGTTATCCGTTTCGTTGCCTTCTTTGACCACAGTGATGGGATTGAATGGGTTGACACTCCTTTGGACGTAATGCTGAAAGAAAAAGTACGATTACGATTCCATTTTCTGGAGATTAAATGAACACTGGTAATAAAACAGCCCGCAAAAAACTATGGCAATAAATTCAGCCATGCAACGAAAAGCATACTTTATACAGCCATCTCTGACTTTGGATATCTCGTATGTGTTAAGAAAGAAGATGACAAGAACTGCTGAGAGGGGGAGGGGAGGGGGAACATATTCTATGGCTCACGTTGCATTGAAAAAATTTGACAAGGCGGTCTTCTTTTATGTCAGTAAGTTCGGCTCACGTGAAGTTCGACTTTTGTATTCGGCAAGGCCTCAGTCACTTTAATTTCGCACGTCCGTAGCGTGCGTTTTTCACAGTCATTTACTAAAGATAAACAGGGTTCGTGCTGAGGTAAACACTTAAAATTCGAGGACTATTCAAGGAGTATACAAGGACCCAAAAATGAATTTTGAAGGAGTATGTTCAGCTAACTATGCCAAGGTTTTACACGGTGGTTGCACATGGCCGACTTTCAGATTTTCCAATCTTTCTGACTAGATCTTTTTCAGAACCATGCAAGTAATGATCAAAGCAAAAATTCAAGGAGTTTTCAAGGAGTTTCGCAAAATTGTAAAGTTCAAGAGCTTTTCAAGTGCCCTTGAAAACGTGAATTAAATTCAAGTAGTTTTCAAGGAGTTTAAGGAGTAGAACGAACCCTGTTAAAGTACTTACATGAGCATATTGCATGCACTTCTTTCGCTCCTCGATGCTGGCTCCTTTACCAGTCCAGACAAAACACTCGGTTTCAGTCTCGAGGATGAACACTATTGTATAACGACAAAAACGAAAGCTTAGTTTATCAGATTTAGTTTAGTGGGACCCCCATTCATTCGTTTACCTATACGTTCATTCATTAATCCATCGTTCCATCCAATCTATTGCAGTCACATCCAATCCATCCCAGTCCAGTCACATCCATCCATTCCAGTCACATCCAATCCAACCTAGTCACATCCAATCCATCCCAGTCACATCCAATCCATTCCAGTCACATCCAACACATCCAATCCATTCCAGTCACATCCAATCCATTCCAGACACATCCAATCCATTCCAGTCACATCCAATCCATTCCAGTCACATCCAATCCATCTCAGTCACATCCAATCCATTCCAGTCACATCCAATCCATTCCAGTCACATCCAATCCATCTCAGTCACATCCAATCCATTCCAGTTACATCCAATCCATTCCAGTCACATCCAATCCATCCCAGTCACATCCAATCCATCCCAGTCACATCCAACACATCCAATCCATTCCAGTCACATCCAATCCATCTCAGTCACATCCAATCCATTCCAGTCACATCCAATCCATTCCAGTCACATCCAATCCATCCCAGTCACATCCAATCCATCTCAGTCACATCCATCCACTTTATTCCCATCCATCCATCCCATCACAGTAATATTACCATGGCAATGAATTCACATGAATTCATGAATTCTGTAAAAATCAACATGTGAGTTGAGCGTTGTGTGCATAGAACATTTAATGTAGTGGTAGTGCGTGTGAGTGAAAAGTGTCCCCAATTAGTGCGAAAGCGCTAGAACGACTAGACACTTAAATAAAAGTGATTTATTTATTTACTTATTCTTATTTTATTTACCATCATCGCTGCAGAGCTGACTTCGCTTCACATGACTACCACGTGACACTTCAGTAAACTTTAGCTGCCCAGAACTGTCGGAGAGCCTAAAATACGAAATACAATAAATGTAATTAAACCCTAGGCATGGCTAGTTCATAGAATGAAGCCTGAAACAATCTCTGGACTGATCCAAGTCAGGGCACGACTAACTCACAGATCAAACCCTGAAACAACCTCTGGGCTGATCCAAGTCAGGGCATGGGTAACTCTCACAGATCAAACCCTGAAACAACCCCTGGGCTGATCCAAGTCAGGGCATGGCTAACTCACAGATTGAACCCTGAAACAACCTCTGGGCTGATCTAAGTCAGGGCATGGTTAACTCACAGATCGAACCCTGAAACAACCTCTGGGCTGATCTAAGACAGGGCATGGCTAACTCGCAGATCAAACCCTGAAACAACCTCTGGGCTGATCTAAGTCATGACATGGCTAACTTACAGATCGAATCCTGAAACAACCTCTTGGTTTATCATGAGTCAGGGCACGGTCAACTAACAGTTCAAATTGGAATTTAGCTTGTTGTGTCTTAGCGCAGAGAGGAAAACTAAAGAAAACCAAGCGAAAACCCCTCGAATCAAGGGAGAGACCTAACAAACTCTACTCTCATGTGATACCGTAGTCCAGGAATCCAATCAAAAAGGATTGAAAACCTGTTTCAGGAAAATTATTTTAGGTAAATTAGAAGTCACCTTAAAGACGCACAGATTACATACTTGTAATTTTTAGTACTGTTTAAAAAACTCGCAGGAGTGTTTGATCAGGATTTAAAAACACGAGGCGTAGCCGAGTATTTTTAGACACGATAAAACACAATCTGCGAGTTTATTAAATGTCTTAGAAAACTCATGATGTATGTTCTCATATTGTACAGAATTCTTTACGAAATGAACCAAGTTTGAGAGAGAAAATCCAAGTTAAAGTTTATGCAAATGAAGACGAATCTATATCAGATATAAAACCTCCTTCATGGTCATGATTTCTATTGTGTTTCCTTCATGAATTATTAATGAGTTTTCTAGTTGTCTTTACAAAACATTCTTTAACAAATTCAAAATATGGGACTGCTTTCTCAGGATTCGTGGATTATCTTCCTTTTTTTTTTCTTTTTTTTTTTTCGATTAATGAAATCAGGACCATACTTCCAGACATCGAGTGCTGAATCGTCGTATGGCAGCGCGAAAGCATTTACGGCTACGCCGGAGATTTCGACCCCGACACTGCTATCCGGAGATTTACAGACTGACCAGGAAGCTCGGCCGAAGCCTAAGGGAGAGGTTAGTCGGCCCCTAACCGTAGATGATTAACCCCTTGCTATGACCAGCAAACTCGGTGTGACAATTGGGTCAATGAGGACTAAGCATCCGTAGTCACTTCTTTCCATGTGGGATGCGTTTGGAAAACCTAGCGTTTGCCTCGCGCATGTACACAGTTCTTTAACAACTCGTAATATTATAAAACAAACATACCTGTTTAGTACTTTTTCAAAGGGTTGTCTTCTCGTGGGAGCCTGTTAAAGAAAAAACTATTCTCAAATTTATAGTACCCTGAAGCCACCTCTTTGCTCAACCTCTGGGCTGATCTAAGTCAGGGCATGGCTTACTCACATATCAAACCCTGAAACAACCTCTGGGTTGATCTAAGTCAGGGCATGGCTAACTCACAGATAGAATTGGAATTTAAATGGTTTTGCGAAGGGAGGAAGACCGATGAACCTGGAGAAAATTCCTGAAATAAAATGGAATGGAAAATGGTAATACAAACCTCTTCGTCAGGGGGTCCACTGTCTGGAATGACACTCCTGAGGCTCTCATCCAAATTGTTGATATCTTGCTCATCTGAAAAAGAAGAAGAAGAAAAAGGGGTTGAGGATATTTTTCCAGCTAGTAACAGAAGCCATGTAATGATGGACTAAAAGAAACTTGTTTATAAGCGTAGAGTGAGATATTCTCTCCGAGCGGAGCGGAGTTTTCTCCAGCTGATCTGAGAAAAAATGTTAGGCATTATGAATCGAGAAAATTTGTAAAACTGCGAGTCATTTTTCCTTTTCAAATAGTGAATTTCAAGGCTAAAAAAGCTTGTTAACAGTGACACAACAATCATGGGTTTTATATTTTTGTCGTAATGCTGGGCTTTGAAATTTTCGCAAAATCTATGACAGCTCATTTTTGCATCGACGTCATTTCTGCGTCAGTATTTCAGATCAGCTTGCTTTCGTCCAACGCCTCAATGATGCACAACAGGTTGTATTTTTACGCGATTTTAGAACGATTAGATTTGCGCACAGAAAACCATAATAATAACCAAGAAAAGCAACAAGGGAACCAAAACTTGAAGAGAGTATTTCCAATAAAGCCATCGAGAATATATACCAAGGAAGCGCTTGATTTTGTGCGGGGGAAAAATTATTCGGAACTGAATAACAGTAAAAGAAAATGAATATCTCCAATTTATATTTATTAAAATATCGAATTACAGTTATTATTAGTGATTAAAAAAAGTTAAGTTTTTAATTTTTCAAAATTACATAAATTTTGAATCATTTTATGAATAATTTCAAAATGTAAAAATCTTGCAGTTTGACTTCAAAGTTCCTGGACTTTCTTTTCTCGGAATTAATTTCATTCCAATCCTTTTCTTTAGACTTTCCTGTCCCAGAATGCAGCATCCCACATGCCATCTTTGTCACTCTCGCTGTCCGATGCATAGAAGTGTTGATCGACTTCCAGATCAAACACACGAACACAGTCTTCTTCCTCTTGCATTTGCTTGGCTGCCCTTTGTCGGACTTTCTGGGCTTGTGCTTCACGTTGTCGCTGTTTTCTGACAACCTTGCTAACAGCTTTTTCTCTTTTGGTTTGAGCTTCTTTCAATTTTCTGTCACTCTGCACCAAAGTCTGCTGTGCTTTGGCGAAGTTCTGCGCTTCAGCTATCTTGCTGCGTGTGTTGTTGGAGGATTTTTTAGCTTTGGTTTTAACGCCTTCGAGCTGAGCTTGTCTGTTCTCGTCGGCCTTGACCAGCTTTTCGTTTATTTTTGCAACCTTATTCAATTTTTCTTCTTCTTCTTCTAATTTCTTTTCCGTCGCACGCAAAGATTTTAAGGCGGCGGCTTTTCTTTTCGTTTCCAGTTGCATGTTTCTGTTCTCTTCTGCCTGTGCCTGCTTCTCAAGCAGCATCTCTCTTGTTAGGACGGGCAACTTCGGGTCCCTCGCCAGTCTTCGTGGACAGGTTGCTTTCAGACCCTTCTGCACAATATTGCCATCCAAATTTAGATCGTATGCAACGCACGCTGGCGTTTCACATGTTCTGGTCTCGGTATCCAAGAACACGAGACTTGATCCGGTTTGTATGGCGATTTCTTTCTGGAGGAGAGCTTTTTCTTTCTCGATTTGGATTTTGGCTCTTCTGAGGACCTCTAGTTCGAAAGGACATGGTACAGGCGCTACTTTGTTATTGCGCTTAAATTTAGACTGAAATGTTCCGCACATTTTGAACAATAAAAATCACTTGATAATCAAACGCGTGTTTTCAATTCAACTACTTGAAACAATCTAATTTTTGATTGGTTATGACGTCAATTTAAATTGTATTATGATGTCATTGACGCGCGCGCAGATCTTTTGAAGCACGCCAGGCATTCTGGTCTTAATATTTAGAGAAAAGCGAGCGACTCATCTCAGTAACAATAACTTGCTAATAATAAAACTTATTTAAATATCGCTTCGATAAAGAATCGATTCAGCCAAAGGTCCCTTGGAGAAGTCTCTGCTGTTTCGCAAACAAATACTTTGTAAGATCGAAAGCATCTTATGAGGGGAAAAAAAGTATTTTGAAAAAAGGTTTGGATATGACATAAGTTATCCAAAAAAAGTTCTTTGAATAAAGGAAGTCCGATATTTTTTGCCGCTCAGTAACAGAAAAAGTTCTTTGAATAAAGGAAGTCCGATATTTTTTGCCGCTCAGTAACAGTCACGTGATTATTTCCTGCATAATTTTTAGTTGTGACGTATTTCAGGGTACAACTGTTAACAAAAACCGCTAAAGTGAAGCGAAAAAATGTTCTCAATGACTTAACCTTCACCTGAAACAATTGAAACTTTGGAAAACTAATTCTATTTTGAAGAAAATTATTTTAAAAAAGCACTTTATAGAACGCCTTTTCGTTTTCCCATACGATTGATCCCACACTTTAAAAGTTCTGCAAACGATCTCTTCTCCTTTATAACACAGGGATCCCAAAGGAATTGAAACAAAAGAAACGCCTGTGAACCAGGCTTCGAACTTACCAAGAACCTCACTCTTGACTTTTCCATTCCTGTCAGACTGTAACAAGAAAAAAGCAAGAAACATTAAACGCTGTGACGCAGCAATAGATATCTTTAGGAACAGAACATTAGATAATTGGGAAGGGTTGCTTAAATTTCAATCCCCCCCAAAAATATTGAGCAATTACGTCTCCTACGAAAAAAAATATCGCGCCTCTCCTTTCAGTAAAGAAATGTCGGGCAAACACAGAAAAATTGCGTGCATGGGTCGTTATAACAAAACAAAAACAAAAATCTTACAGCACAAATTCCTGCAACCTCCTTCAATTATCTAATGTTCAATCCCTTAGCTTAGCCGTAATGTTTTTCCATTTCACATCAAATCCAGCTAGTGGGAAATGTAAAAAAACTTTAGGTGACAGGGCTTTTCAATCTGCAGCCCCTAAACTGTGGAACGCTCTTTCTGTTGAAATCAGGTATGAACTGTGTATCAGGAAATTTAAATCACTTGTTAAGACATACCTTTTTAAATTAGCT
>NW_022261374.1:90408-104462 GCF_009602425.1 Actinia tenebrosa
GCCAACACCCTACTGACCACCTGCCAACACCCTACTGACCACCTACCTACCAACACCCTATTGACAACCTACCAACACCCTTAAAAATTAAATACCAGCCTAACTACTTAATAAATTATAAAAAACATTATGTATGGTATTAAATGAAAAAGAACAAAGCCAAAAGAAGGAAGAGGGAGAAAATGAATTAGAACTAAGTACTAACAATTTTTTGTTGCAGAGATTCCAGAGCTTTAGCATTATTGTTTAGATTGGCAGCAAGAGTTAAAGACTTGTCATAAGAAAGTTGCTAGAGAGGAAGAGAGAGAAGACCAAGGTTTTTATCAGCGTTAAACCTAAACTTATTAGTCATGTAAAAGAGAAATGGAATTTTAACATTTTTAAAGAATTTAACTTAATTGTGGTGACTTGTGATTACCAGGGCCCGGTTGTACGAAGCCTGGATAGTGCTATCCTACAGATAAATCTTATCCAGTGGATAAATTTATTGGATAACAGCATCGACTTATCCACTGGATAAGGATTTATCCGCCAGATAGCGCTATCCAGGCTTTGTACAACCGGGCCCAGTTGTCTTTTTTTTAATATGTTGATTTTAAAGAATGATGCAGTTTAATAGCCAGAGATGATTTATTCTGTTACATCATTCCTTATTTCCTTGCATGATCACTGTCTTGGTGTTTGCTTTGGTTAATTAAGTTGAATATGCCCTCCAGGAGAAGAAAGTGGGAAGTGAAGTTTGAAAGTAATGGGCAGATCCAGGGAATATAGTCACCCCCTCCCTTTTATTTTATTTTATTTTTTTACAAGTATATATGTTTGTAGAGTGCAAACAATATAACCATGAAACTTCAGTAATACTAAATAGCACAATTTCATGCAAATTCCATTGAACATTTTCTATTGTTTAATAGACCTTATTCTTGGTGTGACAATGTTTTCCCAATTCAGTGTGACAAACCTCTGGGGGAATGAAGAGCCATTGTTTTGAAACTTGTCAGGATAACATCATTATTCCTTTCGTATCCTTTGGGATACTCATGAATTTTTTAAAGGGCAAAAACAAAAGAAAATGAATCCCCTGGAGGTTCGTCACGCTGAATAGGGGAAACATTGTCACACCACGAATAAGGTGTATTAGCACTATTTTGCACTATTTAGTAATTAGTGTTTCACGGAATAATTGATTGCACTCTATTAATCTTTCATGCTTAAATAATATTTTGTTTGTATTTTTAAACCAGATTTTATAGTTACTCAGCTTGATTAGCTTTAATATTTTAAAAGTTATTTCTGAGTAACTTTTAGCATAAAACTATAATCCTTTCT
This sequence comes from Actinia tenebrosa, assembly GCF_009602425.1. The sequence goes on from NW_022261374.1 coordinate 91,738, forward strand.
TTATATTTTGTAAAATATATTTTTTCATTATACGGTAATAAAGTTGTTGTTTTTATATATTTTACAGATGAAGTACAAAAGACACGCATAGATGGCCAAACAACAACAGGACATAAAGTCCCCTAGCTGGTACACATTGCACTGAATCCTGTTGCAATTAAACTTTCTCAGGTCTTCTTGATGTCCATATTAATAGGGCTTGAAGGCATTTTATATATCATTAAATTATTGATAATTTCTAATACATCAATCAATATTACTTACCACATCCTCCATGACCTCGGCTTCTTCCTCCGTTGCCACTGGAGCAGTGAAAAGTTGGTTGACCACAATCAATCGGTAGTTCTCTTCTATCATCAAGCGCTTGAAGCGCTTGTTAGTTAGCCAGCCCATGCCGTCACCTCGTAGTACATTCCTAAGAATCTCCTTTAGGAATTGTTGATTATCACTGTTGAGGTATTAAAAAACATTTATAAAAGATTAAGAATATTTATAATTATCAATTAGATCCATACATGTAACTGAGCAAACTGAGGCACCAAGCATTGTGTTGTGGGTGCCAATCAATATTTAGGGAGCCCTTGTCAATACAAGTGAAGTGAGTCCTGGGACACATTTGGGTCACAAGCATTGTGTTGTGGATGTCAATCAATATTCAGGAAGCCCTTGTCAACACAAGTGAAGTGAGTTCTGGAACACATTAGGGTCCCAAGCATTTTGTTGAAGGTGTCAATCAATATCTAGGAAGCCCTTGTCAACATAAGATGAAGTGAAGTGAGCCGTAGGATACATTGGGGTTCCTGCATTGTGTTGTGGGTGCCAATCAATACTTACAGTAGAAGCCCTTGTCAACACAAGTGAAAATGAGTTCTGGAATGCATCGAATGCAAACAAAATAATGTGTAATTTCACTAAGACTTTTGAGGTTTTTTTAATATTAATAGGTTGTTGTAAGTACCTATGTGCTGCTTTCTCCATAGATGCCTGCTTCGATAGACTTGGTCTGCCAAGTATTTTGTCAGTGGAACCATTCCTTTGTCTCACACCTAAACAATTGGAAAAAGTGACAGACTCGTATTCAGAGGTCAATTGGGTAACATGTACTTTATGACCATCTGAAATGGTTAAGGTGATTGATGACTTACACATGTCAGATGGTCATAAAGTACATGAGTCCATTATGGCATATAAAACGTTCACATTTTGAAGTCAAGTAAGATTGGAAAATCATGAACTACTTTTATTTAGGCTTAATATACAGTTAGATATTTCTTAAAGTGATTCTACATGTAGGCGAGTTTGCATAGGCAAGTTGGCAAACGCATGATCAATGATTTTATATGTAGGCGAGTTGGCATATAGGCGAGTAAGTCTGTTGGCAACTTGACCGGTGACCTGTCAAAATTGGCATTATAATAAAGCAATTATTGAATTCCGTTATTGCATAATATAGTAAATTATCAAGACCTCGGCTGTGTTACCTGCCTCAGCCTTTGGCTGCGGCAGATAACACAGCCTCAATCTTGATAATTTACGATATCATGCTCAACCTCATCCAATAATATTGCTTATTATCGATGAGCAAAACCAACAAATGCAATTGCAGTCTCCCAATCTCACCTGGGAAAGGAAAGAAGGATTTCTCATCAGAAACCATGGAAGGTTTGCTTGACAAGGACTGTAATGAGGTTTGACTGCTGGTCCTCTTCATGTAGCCGTCAGGATTGACTTTTTCATCCTGGTCTTGTGTAGCCATCTTTGCGACATTTATAGTTGTCTTCTTGAGGCTGTTCAAAAAACCTGCTGTTGAAAAGAAAGACAAATTTACTAAATAAATTTATATCTATTTTGTTATTCTTACAGTAGAGCTACTGTACATTTAAAATGGTCTGGTGAAGGTTTGCTTGCAAGTTGCATGTTGCCCCAGGGGGTGTACTCGGGTGGGTCGGTGTGGACAAAATTTAGGAAAATTTCATATTATTGTGACCTTTTGCTGATTGTATTCACATCGCACATAGTGCAGTAGCCTGCCCAGCCTTAACTTTAGGAGTCATTGAGACAAACCCTCCCTTATTTGTCAAAACATCTTTTTTTTCACAAGGGTAGCACTTAATAGCCAGAGGCTAACAAACCTGTGGTGGAATTCAGGGGTTGCTTTTTGAGGAGGGAGGAAAACTGGAGAACCCAGAGAAAAACCCTCGAAACACAGGAGAGAACCAACTAGAAACTTTGCTCACATACAACACTGAACCCGGCGGGACTCAAACTCAGATGAGAGGCGAGCGCTCTGACCGCTATTGTTAAATCTTGGATCTACCTAGTAAACAACTATAATAATGTCAACATACCCATAACAGATACTGGTTCTGTTGGAGTACTACTTTTCTCTGATTTAGAAACAACAGTTGAAACTTGAGAACTCTCCTGGTCTGACGCAGAGGTTTTCTCGCTGTCATCTGTGTCTGAGGCAGGGAATTTTTTACGCTCACTCTCTGGAGAAGGAGGGTTAGATACAGAGTAAATAAGTCCATCAGAATCATCATCTGGTACAGAATAAGATTCACTTTCTATGGAACCTGTGGCTGAATCTCCTGAGGTCGTAGTCTCTGATCCAGATCTGGAAAAAAAAGAAAGAAAATATTTGTAACAACAAACAAGAATCTTGCTTTTTAGTTTGCTATCTGCTATTATCAATGACCCATTCCAAGATTGAGCAAAAGACTGCATCAAGCTCGCATTGCTGTGCATTCTGGGATAGTCTTAGGGGACATACTTCCACGATAGTGTCTATTTCATCCCAATCATCGTTTTTAATAATCTATTTATAATAATGTTAGGCAGTTTTCCGTTGTTTGTATAAGAAATCGCAAGATCTCGAGTACAATTTGGAATTTATGAGTACGAGTGATGTTTTGAAAGTTTTCAGAATTGGATGAGCCTTTTAGGCCAGTCCAATTTGAGAACTTTCAAAACAGCATGAGTATTTATGAATTCCAAATTGTACTTGAGATTGTAAGATTTTTTGTTTATGATACTGTAGCATAAATTATGTTGAAATTGAGCAACTTAATTGGAACTCTGCAGAGTACAATTTGGGATTTAATTGTACTCCTCTTGTTCAATCAGAATCGAGTAATTTTGTTGAGTGTATTATAAGTCCTCTTATCGATGGACACATGATTCCAAAAATAAACTCCTGAATTCCAATAGTCCCTTTCACAGTTCCCTGCGCCATCTTGCAAGGTAGTGAAGGGTGAGCTTGCAATGATAGAGACCTTTTTTAACTCCTTGGACAATCATTCACATCTCTATCATTGCAAGCTCCCCGTTTGTCTTGCTTCAATGCAAAGGCACGGCTATCTTTCAAGATGGCCCAGCATGACACGGTGAAAGGGACTATTGAAATTCAGTGGATGAAGAGCCACTCTGTGGAAATTCCACAGATAAATCCCATTTCAAACTGTTAAAAACATTCTCACTGACAGCTCTCAAAGGAACTTATTGAGCTAATTGCTCGCAAATTTTTTTCTGTATTTGATGTGAAGTCTTCCACTTACTTAATAATGGTGTCACTGTCTGAAGTCTGCCTTTCTTTTCCACTTTGTAACCCAAGAAATTGACCAAAAGGTCCTGTCGTTAGGGCATCRGGTAACGAAAATGAAGCCTGCACATCAGGTAAAGGTGATGATGATCTGACAGGGTTAAAGGGTGGGTTCTGCGACCCTATCGGTGTCTTGCCATTGATGTCACCACTGATCATCTGTTGTACAAGATCACTGACGGAACTGTAGCAACTACTGCTGTCGTCGTCGTCTTCATTGTTTGGAGTGTCCTCTTCTTCATCAAAGATCAAGCTGGGTTCATAATCTACCTCGATCCATGGGTCGCCATACAGTTTGGAATCGACATCATATACTTGGTAATGTACTGTCTCTAGGTCATTGAAGTACCATTTTGCTTTGTCTCCTATCATTTGAGGGTCATATATACCTGGGGGGAAAATAAGGATACTATAATATTGCAGTACTGAATCATATGTTATATTATGAAATATTTGAGATATGCACGCTGATTGGTTGGCTACCATGTTTATATCAGAGGACAAAAACATACTTGCATAAAACTGTTCAAAAATATTTTATAAGATATATGATCTAATTTAATGAGAGAGGGTGACATTTGACAGTTGTAACAATAATATTGATGCAGCTGACAAATTTATTGACGCTGCTGGGGCTTGAACCCATGACTGTTATAGTGTTTTCCTAAGCTTGATGTTTACAGATAACTAACCGAGTATAAAACTATAAACACTAGGATGCCATATTTGATTCATAAGCATTCGTTATTCCTGGAAGTGAGGCTACCACAGGAATCCCATTACATCACCATGACCTCCCACACAACAGCTAGTGGCCAACCAAACGAGCCAATGGCTGAGCCCTGTTTTATTATTCTGTACTGAAGATTTTTTATTTTGAGTTCTTGACTAACCTTTTTGAATCTTTTGAAATGCAGTATTCGTTGGGCAGATGAACCACTCTCCAAAGTACTCTACTGCCTGTCATAAAACGATTCATTTTTATTACAAGGCTGTTCAAGGGCGGATCCAGCCAAAATTTTAAGGGGAGGGGGGGCTAATTGAGTTTCTTCCATCAACACCACGGAAAACAATAAAAAAAGCATCTAATTCTTCAGTTTTGTTTTGTTTCTCTGCTGAAGGGGAGCTTAAGCCCCCCTTTGCCCCCCCCCCCCCCCGCCACCCCACCCCCACCAACAAAATATATGGCGCAAAGAGCAGGAGGGATATATGTATTGGAGCTAGGCCAGAATGTGTCTTTTAGATTTGGAATAGGAAGTGCGGAAACACGCATTAATATCTACCCAGCCATCCCTAGGCCTTTGCAGATATTTCTAGTGTGTTTTAGAATGACTTAGTTTTCAAAGTTTTCTCATCTAAGAGGATGTCATTCTCTTGAGAATAAGATACTTAGGGCCACATCCATGCTAATGTATCTTGTCATGCATTAAAGACTGGTAAACAATGAAATAATACTCAAGGGAATAACAGATCGTCTCAACTTTGAGTCTGTCGTGGATGCAAGGCTTGTGAAGGAGTCGGAATCGGAGTTGGGAGTTTATGATGTAGCATGTCAAGTAGCCTGTTGGAATTGGAATAGGATGGATGGAAAATGCTCCTTATGTTTTGCATATAGCTTACACATATGATGAGCAGATTTCAATGCCATTTCATGCACAAACTGTTGTTGACTCGCAAGTGAAAATCAGAAACAAAAGAAAGATTAAATATTTACCTGTGTTTCAGATAATGCTAACACAAAATCTGACTGTTTTGGTCGTGACTTAAGGAATGGTCCCTTCTGTAATGCAACGACTGGCCGTGGATATAACCTCAGCGTGCGTACATGTTCATGAACTCCACCAAGAATATCATCACTTAGGAAGAAGTTCACTAAAGCAACACGCACCGCAATATCAACTGCATCAACGTCATTTCCAAAGACTAGGTTCTCAGTGGGAGAGTTTTCTGTTGGCTTGTTGTTGTCTTTGATGACTTGGGGTATTCTGTCGTGGGGGGCAGCCTTGTTCATGCTGGAAATACTCTGTGGCGGCATGCTTAGGGCTTGTAATGCCTGACACAGATTATGAAATTAAAAATGAGATGAAAATGAAATATAGAAATGGAAAGGGAAGAGAAATGAAAACTGTATGAAAATGAATGAAGATGAGATAAAAATGGGATTAAAAAAGATTGGAAAGAAAAGCCATATAAAAATGAAACTGAAATATGATAGTAATGAGGAGGGATGAAAGAAAAACATGAAAATGAATGTGAAAAAATTTTTGGCATAAAATGTAATAAAAAGGAATGAAAATGAAAAACCACCTTTAAAAATGATTTTTTGAAAAAAATTCTAAATGATCTTATTAATTTTACAGTAGAAAGAATTAATCTACAAGACACTAGTACACAAAACAGGTCACTGATTTTGCTCACCATTTTTAGCTGTTTCACCAACATTGGTCCAACATCTTCTGGAAGATCTGGAAGCTCATCTGCTGATAGTGGGACAGTTAACTGGAATAGAAAAAGCAAAAATTTAAATTATCATTCTTTCAATCCTTCTGTCCATTCATTTGCCCACCCGTCCACCCATCGATTCATCTGTCCATCCATCCATCCATCCATTCGTCCATCCTTCCACCGTCCATCTGTCCTTCCATCCATCCATCCATTCTTCCTCCCTCACTCCCTCCCTCCATCCATCTATCCATTCTTCCTTCCTTCCTTCCACCATCTATTCATCCATCCATCCATCCATCCCTCCATCCCTCCCTCCCTTCCTCCCTCCCTCCCTCCATCCATCCATCCCATCAAGGATCCATTGATCAATCTTGTTTGAGTCCAAGTCAACGACCAAAGGTCATTAGGAATGTTTGGTAAATACATTATTTCATTTTCCCCTTTACTCATTCATTCATTTTATCATTCATTCATTCATTCATCCATCCATCCTATTACCATCCTTACCTTATTTGAGTCTAAGTCAACTATCCAAATGTCATTAGGAGCAACGAATCCATTGCACTTATATCGAAAGAAACTAGCAGGTACCCCAATCACGTAGGGTGTAGGAGCCATCAGAAGCTGTTCGGCATTATTCATACAGGAGGGCAACAGAGGAATGATAGGGAACATGTACTGCAGTGGATACACTAATGCCGTCAGAGCTAAGACTGTCATAGTGAGTGCATTATAGTCACGTGACTGGATTACCACCTGAAAAATTGAATTTAAAAATCATCAATTTCTTCAGTTCTTCAGTTTCTGCAATTGATAATGAAAATCTCTTACATTGCATTTATTCATTTTCTCATTAAATTCATTCTATCTAGGTGTCATTAACACTGATATGTCAGAAGGAAACGTTTTACCTGACAATAGCTAGCTTAAGTTAATTAATATTTTCAAAAATTCTCTAGAATCAGATATTATGAATTTGAAAATTACTCATGTAAGTGCAATTTATTATATGACCGTGAATCTTAGAGCCTGGACACTAGCAAATCAAGCAATCTGACTGGATAGATCGCATCGCGGACTGGTCTAGATTCTCCGGTATTAACCGGTCCGATCGCATATTAATCTTACGGCGAAAACATTTTGTCCTTTTCAATGAAAAGTGGTCATATAATAACTCTTATCAACCGAGCTTGGTCAGTCTGTACTGGATAATCTTGACCTCGGTCAGGTACAGACCTCGGTCAAGATTATCCCTTACAGACCTCCCGCTCGGTTAATAAGATCTAAGTAATGAAGGTAAAGCTAACTTACAAGACAAGTCATGAAGTGCAAGTCAAAAACTTGACCTCAATTTTTTAGGTCCCAAATTTGCACTCCTACAACTTTTTGACAAGTTAAAAATTCATCCAGCACCATTTTTTTTGTTTAATTTGTTTTACTGAATGACTAGTTAAAAACTTGTAATTTTATATGTGTGGGAAAATTTTTTAAAAATTAACCTTCGAAATCTTTGAAACAGCCTGAGTTGATAAATGATACACCTTGGCAGAAAACGTGTGTTGTACGATATAGATTAATGAAGTTTTAGCATCATTCTTAACATTTTTATTTTAAATATGAATAAATTAATACTGTTTATCTCCCACAACTAAAGTGAAGTATTCGCTCTTTATGAATACTAAAGAAAATCACACATTAATATGTGCCTAAAACGAACAAAGTAAATTTATAAGATATGTCATTATTCATATTTACTGTGAATAATTCTATAAAAAGACTGTTAAGTTGTCAAATAATCCAAGTGAAAACAAGATAAAGGTGATAAGACTGCTCTTTCTGCTGTAAGGTATAACAGCTGTTAGTGTACACAGTTCATTCATATTAATCAAATTTTTTGACAAATAATGACAAATAATATGAACACTTTTGACATGAATGAACATTTTAAGAAAATTATTGGAAAAATTATTTTTTGGCTTCTTTCTGATCTTTCTACTTTGTCAACAGCTGTTAAGGTCTTTTAACATAAAAAGCTAAATTCTATTAGATAATAGCAAAAAAAGATAAAAAGACAAAACAAAACAAAAAGAATATAAATAAATAAAAAAATGAAATAAAATAAAGATAAAAAGTAGCATAAATATTACATATTCAAGAGGAAAGTTGTTTTGACAATTCCTGACACTATTTTTAGCTGCACAAACTTTCCTTTTCGATGAAACAACAAGATGTCATAGCCTAAGCTGTGTTTGTTTTACACACAGTAAAAATGCATCCTATTATCAATTCATTTTGTATGACATACCAGCATAAGGTGATACTGAGTTACCATGAAAACATAAGTAAAGAATAATATTGGTACAAAATATTATGTGATCTGTGAGTTACCGTGCCCTGACTTAGCTAGATCAGCCCAGAGGTTGTTTCAGGGTTCAATCTGTGAGTTAGCCATGCCCTGACGTATATCAAACCAGACATTGTTTCAGGGTTTGATCTGTGAGTTAGCCATACCCTAACTTAGATCAGCCCAGAGGTTGTTGATCTCTAAGTTAGCCATGCCCTGACTTAGATCAGCCCAGAGGTTGTTTCAGGGTTCTATCTGTGAGTTAGCCATGCCCTGGCTTAGATCAGCCCAGAGGTTGTTTCAGGGTTCTATCTGTGAGTTAGCCATGCCCTGGCTTAGATCAGCCCAGAGGTTGTTTCAGGGTTCAATTTCTTAATTAGCCATGCTCTGACTTAGATCAGTCCAGAGGTTAGTGAATGTCAGTGAATAATATTATGTTATCTAATAATATTCAATGAAAATTATAAAAATTCGTTACAAGGTTGACATTTCATAGATTGTTTAGAAAAAATTAGCATACAAGGTCATTCCTGGTATCCTACTATCTTTCATTTTTGAAATTGTTTAAAAATTTGCATACCTTGTGCAGCTATAACTTTGATTATAACTATTTTATGTTAAATTTAATAAAGTTAAACTAAAGAAAAAAGTTTTAAAGACAGCAGAAAAATTCTAAGTTTAAAGTGGCAAAGATTTTTACATAATAGTCATCAGACTGAAATGTTTTTACCTATTTCAATAAACGTTGTCATTGCCAAAGGCTATAGCTAGGTAATAGGTGATAGGAGATAGGTTATTTCAAGATCAATGAAAAGCTGGAATGACTTGTGTTTCTGCTTCTTATATTCACAACACGAACATGGACCTTGGTGTTGAAACTGATTCAATGTTGTTTGTATTCAACGAAACCATTTCCATGTTGGAAAGACCAATCTCCTGTCGCATTTGGCAATCAATGATGCAATGTTTATTGTATAGAGGCTTTGCACCATCACGTGATGGCAGCCATGACAGGAGGCAGGAACAACTGAATCTGGTCTAATATGATTTACATGAGAAAGAATTCAGTTTCCCAGGGGAGAACGACTCTATTGTTGTGCTTCCTATTATGGCTTCCATCACATGATGGTGCAAAGCCTCTATAGGTGAACACACTGAATCAATATATGGCGACCAAATTGGAATAATTCTCAACTCACTAGTCTCATGTTCACATTGAAACATAAAAGTGCTATCGCACGTATTAGAGGCTAGTCAGTCCAGAACAATAGTAATTCAAATTTGTCACAACACATTACTTCACGATTTTCATATTTTTTGAATATTGAAACAGACTTGCATTATAATTTATTGTAATTACATTCACTTTGTTGACAGGTTAAGATATCTCACTTTCACTCTTGTAATCAGATACCAATATTAAAGACAGCTGACAGCTTGACCATAGGGTGCAAGAGTCGTAATCAAACTGCAGGATATTCCATTAGCACATTTAATGGAATACAAAATATGTTAAAGTGAACAACATCCTGATAACGTAATAACATTATAGCTCTTACTTCCTGGATTAATTTTTCAAAATAGAAATAAAAACATGAAAATTACTGTTAATCAGAAATTATGATCTCTGCATAAATATCTCTCACCTTGGCCCTGAAATACACACAAGGAAATTACAGGCAAAAATTGTATGATATACTCGAGCTTGCTATAAAGAAATATTAATTCTGATACAACAATATGATTATACTTTTTTTAAATCATAATATAATAATAATAATAATGCAGATTTTTAAAAATAAATTTTATAGTAAAACTATTTCTCCAATTCACTGCATAAGCAAAAATTTTAAAGCCCAAACGATGATTCCTTCATAAATCTAAATCTATCAAAAATTATATAAATAGAAAATATTCGATTATTGATTATTATTTATACCCAGGTATGAAGATAGAATAACTGACGGATGTCGTACGTGTTATGAAAATCATAAAAATTATTTCCAGGTAGCGGGATATTTGTAGAAATTTCAAACACTACAATTTAATGATCGCAATAAAAATTTATTGAAATGTTTTTATTGGAGAAAATCGATTGCTGAGGTTGTAGAAGAGCTGATCAAACAAACTCCATACATATTTCATGTTCTAATCTAGTCTTACCTTTTGCTCCAAAAGTATACAAGTTAACACTTTCAAACACGTCTCGACTCCAAGTAATTCCAGTGGAATATGCACAGGAAAGTCTATCAATGGTAAACGTGAATTTTCTGGCGATGAAAATAATAAACTTGGATAAGTCTCCGGGCAAAGAAGTTCCATATTGACTTTCGTTCGTCCTTGCATCGGAGCTGGTGCGAGTAACAATCTGTGGATCCATGTCTCTATTTCGGCCATTTCTTCGGCCAAAGCGCTCAATTTAGGGTCTTCTGTACATGTAAATACAGACCAACTTTCCAAGCCAGGGATTGTATTTTCATTTTTGTCGTTAGAAGTCTTTCCAACTCGTGAATCAATCATTTTTCGAAGCACGAATAGGCACTCCCTGAACGTCGAGAAAAACGGATGATGCGATACGATGCAGATCGAAGTTTGTGTCATACAAATGTCTTTCTTATTCCGAGATCTTGAGCGCTTTCTCTTAGTGATATTAGGTTCTTTGAGTTTAGTTTCTAAGTTCTCTTTGAACAAAAACTCCGAACAGGGACGATAGATGTTCATACACACTCCATAACGAACTTTATTGGTGTCCTTGTCTGTTAACGTGAAAATAAACGAATTAGCCTCTCGAAGGGAAAATTTTTTTGACACCGTACTACATCCTTCGGGCTGGCAGAAAAACACTACGTCTGGAGGAAGACAAGAATCTTCATGATCTTTCTGAGGAAATCTTCGAAGTAACTGCGGAGTCTCAGTGGAATCCAGAGTCGGTTTTCGTACACCAACGACTATAACATAGTCCATCAACCTCGTATGAGGAAATTTCTTATTTTTCGCCATCTTTTTCCCTCTCTTGGGTATTCCTGGAGCTCCTTTGGTGATTAGTTATTATAACGTTGTCAAGAACTACATGTTTTAAAAAAATTCTACCGTAAATGTCGAGCATTTGCACCCGAATCATTCAGTCCTGCATGTTTTGTATTGATATCATACACAAATATACACTTGTCTTGTCTCCCGTTTCTTCTCGTTCTCGGCACATCACGCACGATCACGCGGGATAACGAAGGCGTGACGTCATTAATCTATGTACTCCTAAAAAAAGGTTTAAAATTCCTAAAAAAATCCTGATATTTAATTTATGACAAGTAAGTATTCGTGAGAATTAAATTCCTAAGTAATCAAGCGTTTTTCTTCTCAATTTTTCCTTAACTATTAGATGCGCGCGAAATATTTCAATTGGTCGAGTAAGTTTGTCACAATGGCGGAAAAATTATATATTGAATAATTTTTCATTCTTCAAACGCTTCGAGCAACGTTTTTAAAAGTTTCAAATGCGTAGGCAAGCTTTCTGTGACTCATCGAGTATTATTCAAAGCGTGGTAACTTTGAATTGATTTGAATTCTTAAGCCTAAACTTATTGAGGCATTTATGAGTTTTTTAACTAGTTTTGTACGATGAAACCCTCTGCGACGCGCCCCCGGACGCCCATATGTCAAATTGAAATCGCTTAAATGTTCTCTAGAAAGATGAAATACATATAGCAACAGCAATGAAAATATTTCTGTCATTCGATCCAAGTTTGAAAAAAGAAAGAAGTATTAAACCCAGCAACGAGATTTGGCAGCAGAAACGTCCCAAAAATTCAACATGAATTCACACTTTGGTCAATTTGGAAAAATGAATAAATGAATAAATACACGAGACCGAGCGGGATTCCACAGGAAGCCCAAACACTTTTTGAAAAAACCACAGGGATTCCAATTCTTGTTGTTTTGTCTCTCTTGTGTAACATTTTTTCAAAATGGCGGGTTTGGGTTTCGCTCGAAGTCAACTCGAAAAACAAGGCTGGGCCGAAGGTAAATTCTCTATATAACACTCTCAAACATTCTTCAAAGCTCCTTTTAGTTTGTCTGGCTTCCATTTAGCATTGTTGTGGGCATATTTTAATGAGAATTTCAAGATGAGATTCTCACGTGCTCGTGGCCTCGTGTCGATGAATCTTTGAAATTTAAAGAGTCCTTAATGAAAGAACAAAAAAACAACTCGTTTTATATTATTTTGTGATGCAGGAAAAGGTCTGGGGAAAGAAGAGGATGGTATTAAAAAGGCTATTAAAGTTGGCATCAAAAACGACACTCAAGGAGTAAGTTGACATTCGCCTACCCAGGGGG
>NW_022261374.1:112070-127517 GCF_009602425.1 Actinia tenebrosa
CCCCCCCCCACAAGAATTCGAGCGGTTTAAAATGTCATCATTTATTTTAGTTATTTATGGCACGACATTCACCCTGCTCGGACAAGCAGATAAACTTTAAGTTAATAGTTAGTCTTCACRATGTAATCGATCAAGTAATTAAACGTATGAACTGACATGCCGTAACATTGGCAAATTGGTAAATGGCTTCCCATACGGATGTGGTTATCGTATGAGTGGGAAACGTAAAGTACTGACTTTCAGCACGTACACGGTACGACATGCCGTAACGTTGAAATGGCTTCCCATAAGGATGGTTATCGTGTGAGTGGGAAACGTATGATACTGACTTACAGCACGTTCATGGTACGACATGTCGTAACATTGAAATGGTTTCCCATTAAAATGGTTGTCGTATGAGGGGGAAACGTATGATACCGACTTACAGCAAGTACACGGTACGACATGCCGTAACATTGAAAGGGCTTCCCAAGGATGGTTATAGTATGAGTGGGAAACATTTTGAACATTTTAAAACTCGTATAAATGGGCGTACACCAATTTAGGAGCCCTCCCAATTATGCAGCAAAACTATGATGATCGATGACGATGATGGTGAGGATGACGATGAGGAAGAGGATGAATAGTGACCATGAATGACGATGACAAATGACGATGATAAGGATGATTATGACGATGATGTTGATGCTGTTGATGATGATGATGGTGATGATGTTTATGGTAATGATGATGGTGATGATGATAGTGATGGAGATGATGATGGTGATGATGATAAGGAGGAGGAGGAGAATGAATGGTGATCATAAGGATGACGATTATAATGATGATTTTGATGTTGATGGTGGCGATGGTGGTGGTGATGATGATGATGATGATGATATGATAATGATGATGATGTTGGTGGCGATGATGACAATGATAATTATCAATTCATAGTCATAAAAGTGTGCGTGGCTCCCAAAGAGCTTCAATATGCATCCCATCATTTCGTGCACTGATCATAATTGTAAACCTATTCAATCAAATTAGTAAAATGCATTATGTAGAATCCCCGTTATTATACTCCCTTTTGTTATGAAAAATACGTGCGAACCAACCTTTTATGTATCGATCTCATGGTATGGTCTCCATGGCCGACAATTTCAGAATTATTCAGTCATTATCAGTGTTTTATTCCGTATGAAATCATTCCTTCATTCGTTCAAAATGAATCAATATTTGTAATATTTGTCTTTTTCAAAGTAAGTTGGTTGAATCGGTTAACAAGAGTTTTAGATTTATCAAAAATATACAAGTAAAGATATAACGAATATTCAATCAGAGGGGAGGAAATGTTAGCTTAACCAAACCCCATGTGAAATTTTATTTTGTTTTTGGGTAGACTAAACTTAATCATTTTGTTTTATTTAATCTTCAAATTTTATCGATACCCTGAAACAAGCGTACCTCTGGGCTGATCTAAGTCACAGCACGGCTACTTTACAGTTCAAACCACGAAACAACCTCGGGGCACGCTAGAACCCTGAAACAACGAATGGTCCCTAATGTATGCCAGGGCATGGCTAACTCACAGAACGAACCCTGAAACAGCCTAACGGCTAACTCGTTACAGATCGAATGCTCGTTACTAGGGGAGGAAAACCCTCGAATCAAGGGAGAGACCTAACAAACTCTACTCTTATAATTGCTGAACTGAATCATTGAAATATTTCAAAATGAAGGTGACTTTGGGAGATATATCATCTGTATATCTATTTACTTGAATTATTCATTTTCATTTCATTTCATTTTATTCATTTAAAAATAATACTAGTTTATCAACCCAGAATCAATTCCAATGCTCAAAATTTCATTTAACTTGAATTCTAGGCAATTAAACTGTACTATATTCTACCACGAAAGAATACCTTGCGAATGTGGTTTCCCTTCAAAACATCTGGATAAAAGAAAACTTCCAGCTAAACTTTTTCGTAATGAATTAAATTTTTCTCACGGCATGAGTTTGAGCGAGGGGAGATTTTTGTTACTATTTCTACCAGCATTTTCTGCTTTATTCTTGATAATATATCTGATAAAATTTGATGTTTACCAAGTGGGAAGAGAACGGATTAACATAGAACAAGAATCGTGTTTGTATAAACTTTCACGCAAAGACTGAAGTCAAAACTGACTCATCATCATAATCGTAACTTAAAAATTGATGATATTAATATAATCGATGGTATTTTTTGTCATTTTAAATGTTTGTTATCAAGGAGTTATTAAAATCGCCAGCCTCGCCCACGTTGGGTATATGATTGTAGCTGAAGGCTAAAGATATTTTACCTTCATTACTAGATTCTTTAATTCTTAGTGGTAAGAACGAACTGAAACAAAACTAGAAAACCGGTTACATTTTTTTTCATTTCGAATTTACACTTGCAATAACTGCAATAACAACTAGAAAATATAAACTATAATGCAGTTGTTAAAAAAGGATTTCATTCGAGCTTTGATACGTAAAACTGAACAACTTAATTTGTAATAAAGTTAAAGAAAAGATAGTTTCGCTCGGGCTGGCAATTCTTTTTATCTAAATGCAGTAAAAGCAAAAAGCATACCCTTTGCTTCACACTTTGTTCAGTTGAAAGATTATCTTTTTCGTTTTATGATAATCTCACTGATAAAAGACGCTAAGTAAGACTTTGACGAGCGAATAATTTAAAAATACGCATGGAAATGCATCAAAAGTTGTCTTAAAAATTATAAGTGCCAAAGAGACTGTTTTTTTYCCACTTCACTTCATTCTTTTTATCCCCAAAAATAAGCCATTCATTCTGTTGCTTTATTTTTTCGAGTTTCTGTGGTTCGTATTGAAATTACCAGAACTTAAGTCTTTGACAAGAAGCATTTTCATTCTTGTAAGTCAGTCTTTTTTAGTTAATAATTCTAGACAGGTATAAATAAATTATGAATTTTTTGGTCAGTATTCATGAAAAGAAGTACTAGTTTCGTTCAAATATTAATATCGGTTTTTCAGTGGCACAAGAAGTCTGTTTTTTTAATTATTTCTTTTATGAGCTCGCGTCTTTTTGAGCTTTGTTTGAATGACACTCTGTCAATCATTGAAAAACCATCGACTTCTCGTTAACCTGCATGAAAATATTATTATTATTACTGCTGTTTGTATTCAATTTTAGGGTCCTCTTCGCAACTAGAGAACTACTTTTCCGAATTTAGATTTAAAATTGTTCATTACAAGTATTACAGCTTCAGTTATTTTCGTTCCCAAGATTATTCAAGACGACCTAACTTCGCTTAAAAATACTCGGTAGTGTTTTGTATAGCTTCCTATTTTAGTCTTAAATAATTCTCATGTTATTGAATTAAGATGAGAAGAATGAAGTAAATTTTAAATTATCCAAAGCGACAGCAATTATGACTCATGGCTACAAGGAGTAAATTTCTTGAGCTGCAATTTCGTCGTAGAAAATGACTTTCATATGTTTAATCAAACAAAATATAGTTGTACCAATTTGTTTTAATTTTCTTATTCTTTGATCATTTAGGCTTAAATTCATTATTATAGTGAATTCAATAACGACCGATAAAAAAAAAAAGAATTGAATTTAAAATTTTAGGAATATTTTGTATTAGAATTRAAATTAGAGAATAGCTTCTCTTGGTAAAGGACGAAGGTTATAAAGAGAAAATATTTAAAATATTTATTGACGCTTCGGCATAATTTTTTTCTGTTTTGGCGCGAACCAAAAGCAGTCATTTGTACAAGTTTTGGCGCGCAAGAGTGGCAAACTTTGAACGAACATTTTGTTCCATTAGCACTAGACTAAAATAGATACTAATTCTAATATTGTTTTAAACCAGGATCTGATTTAGAGAGTCTCGTAAAAGCGAAGATCTATGTCTTTTTCGTCTTATCAAGTACTGGTCGCGGAGTTTTAATGGTTAAGTAAATGAGAAAAATATTATAATGCGACGGAGATCTCCACGTGGTGGAAGTCCCGGATGTACCATTGTTCCGCAGCCTATTGGTAACCAGGTTTGAATGAATGTTCAAACCCAATTCAAAATGTAAATTCTAAAATGACAGAGAGCTTGGAAAACAATGAAAGGAAATTCATTTGAACGCACCTGTCATGGCTCTTTTCTTGTTTTCAATCGGTAAAAGCTAAGAAATCTGGAACGTCTTCAATCCATCTATCCTCCTGTATTTCAGAGAAGACTTTGGGTGAATATTTGAAGCTGTGGATTGTTCAATTGAACTAGCCTTTTTGTTGGTTATGAGTTATAAATTATTCTAAAGGAACTAGCGAGTCTATAGGCCTATCGACTGATCATATTCGGTAAGCGAAGGCGTACAACTACACGAGCATAGTGGATGTTTTTGGCGAGTTTATCGTATCAAAACTACTGCAAATGCTACGATGAAATCGTGTGAAAATAACCACGTTTACGAACTAAACCCAAGACTTGATAAACTAGATGAAGAAAGTGGAGCTCGAGACGAGAGACGGTCTTTTGATTCTTCGAGTGAATTTTCAGATCGCTATAAGAAAGATAGACGCATTATTGTCAACGTTAGCGGCCTTCGATTCGAAACTTACGAAAATACTCTTCAAAGATTTCCTGAAACTCTACTTGGAAGTAAAGAAAAGCGAGAAGAATACTATGACAGCGCGATGAATGAATATTTTTTCGATCGGAATAGATCGACCTTTGAAGCCATATTGTTTTTTTACCAATCCAAGGGAAAGCTAGTACGACCAAATGGAGTGCCATTTTTGATCTTTACCGAGGAGCTCCGATTTTTCGAAATTGGGAGAGAATTTGTCCAACGGCTTGAGGAAGAAGAAGGATACGGTCAAAAAGAAGTGCGAATTCTACCGAAAAATACGATACAGAGGAAAATATGGGAGCTTTTTGAATACCCCGATAGCTCATTTGGAGCACGAGTCCTTGCCACATTTTCAGTGTCTATTATTTTATTATCTATAGTCGTATTCTGCATAGAAACTCTGCCTCAGTATCGGTGTGTAACCAACTCCGAAAATGTTGGATGCGAGAGAAAGGTGGTTGAAACTGGTCGTACTAATTCGACCACCACCGTTTCATCGAAACGTAGAGCCGACAGAAGTATTGCTTGGTTTGTGATGGAAGTTTTATGCATATCTTGGTTCACCTTGGAATATTTGGTACGACTTTTCTCCTCACCTCACAAACTACTTTTTGCACGGTCGTTCCTAAACGTGATAGACTTAGTGGCAATTCTACCTTACTATATAACTTTGCCGATGGAAAACACCAAAATTACGTCTTTGGCGGTGCTCAGGGTTATCCGACTAGTTCGTGTTTTCCGTATCTTTAAGCTTTCCCGGCATTCTCGTGGACTCCAAGTTCTTGGCCAAACTCTGCGAGCAAGCTCAAGGGAATTAGGAATGCTGATCTTTTTTCTCTTCATCAGCGTCATTTTATTCGCAAGCGCTGTTTACTACGCCGAAGAGGAAGATCCAAGATCAAAATTCAATAGCATTCCCGATGCCTTCTGGTGGGCGGTCGTTACCATGACGACGGTCGGCTACGGCGATATGTTTCCCGTCACGCTCTGGGGGAAAATAGTGGGCTCAATTTGTGCTATTTCGGGTGTACTTACAATCGCCCTGCCCGTACCCGTAATCGTTTCTAACTTTAACTACTTCTATAAGCGAGAACAGCTTGCGAGCTCGCTCGATTTGGCTGAGAATGGCCAGTCTCCGTACGCTAGTTACTGCGAGCAAGAAGAATCAGAAGGCGATATGGTCAACGGTCCCTTGGTTTCAAGTCCATCAGGGCAAATACCGTCACCTACCAATCAAAATACTTACAATCTAGAAGTCAAAGTTGAAACTCCAGTTTGAACGTCAGAAACGAAGTGAAATATGACTGAAAGCTTTAATTAGTTATAATATATACAAATTGACACCAGCAGTGAAAATGATCGATGTTCTGACGAGGCCGGAGAGAGATTCATGATTGAAATATCGATGGAAAATTTTTTAAAGACATTGATTAAAGAGTACAAACAAGAGGATTATCTTCAATACTCTGCGCTTGATAATGTGTGCTAAATGACAAGTCGTTCGAGCTCTTGATGTATTTAGACAAGTCGTTATTGGACCTAAAAAAGTCACATTAATACCCAAAGCACTTCGACTACAATACGTGAAATTTGAACACACTGATGGACGACCGGCAGTATCTTAAATAAATGCTGTTTAAAGCGTATATACACACTAACGAGCTGGCATACAATTGGTCTGTAATCGACATATATATATATACAAAATTGTGAACACAAGGACATTTGGAAGGAATGACTAATAAGACTATAAAACATCTGTCCTGGTGATGACGCATTTAGAAAGGAATTTTAAAGATTATACATCCGCGTTGCGACATACCTGGACACAGATTCCTTTCTCCTTTTATGGCCGAATTTTTTACGAATGGCTGTCCTAAGGTGACGACTTTTAAATTCGTCCTAACAAAGCAATATCGGTGAAATAAAATATGGAATTTTTTGGATTTAAATTAATTGTAGTGAAAGGCTTTAGAAACTAGATGGAAATGAGTGAAATTTTGGGTAGAAATGGACAAATAGACAAGGAATTTTCATCTTTTTTACGAAGAAATCCTAAGAGATGGAATCATACACAAGCCTTTATCAGGTGGGAACTGGCGTAGTGAACTGTGGTCTGATTTTGATGACAATTCAATCGGATCCGATTCATGAAATTAACATTGGGGAAATTTACGAAATTAGAAATAACATATATTTATTAGGATTTTTCGGGAGGAACGGATGTTTCAGGCATGAGCCAATAAGGAGCAGTGTGACTCAGCTAAGACACCATGACTCATAGTATGTCTGTAAAGCCAGGTGGCGGTTTGAAGTACTGGTACCCAGACCCCACACGGTCATTTTCTACAGCCAGTCAAAAGGCCTGTTAGAATTGCAAATTGATTAAGTTCCGTAATATTCAAAATGGCGTCGATTATATTTGGATTAGTCGAGCCAACCAATGATATTGGTGACGCCAAGTGACGTCAAAACGCTCAACCAATCATCGTATGACAAAATCTCCCGTGACAAAATTTTATTAGTAATTCACCCTAACCCAGGCCCTCTCTCAGCGGTAGAATATTACCTACAAGGGATTGGGTATGTGAGATTAGCTGGTTTTAAATATAGCTGTAAATCAAGACACGTGACCCGAGACTTGTGATCTTACGGGTGCAGAGCTTTTTATACTGACGAATCAACTTGCATTTTACCGCTTCGCCGGAATATCTGGATGCCTTAATAGTATAGCTAGCATTTAACGGAGGAATTTTACGAGCGTATTTGCACAAAAAAGGTAAATTTATGACACAAGAATGTGAAAAATTTGGTGTATTATTTATTTATTTTGATTTATTGCCAGCATTTAATTCATTTATTCTAATGAATTTTWAAAATAATCGTTGCCAGGCAACCACTTTGTTTCTGTGTTGCTAGGTGACACCAATTAAGTGTATTGTTGCTAAGTAACGAATCTGGGTGTTATTTATTTTGCTTTATCGCTAACACTTGATACTTCAGGTACTTAATTCTGACATAATTCTACACAATTATAAAAAACCCGTTGTAAGGCGACCACTTTAATTTGTTGCTAGGTCACAGCAAGAGTTTATCGTTGCTAAGTAACGAATCTGTTTTGTTGCTAGGCCACCTCATTTTGTTGTTAAGTAACTAACTTCAAATTCCTTAATGCTTTTGATTTTGTAATTTTTAATGTTAATTGTTTTAAAATTTTCTTTTTTAAGTTTTGTAGTATTGTTTGGTTGTGCTGTTCTTTTTTCTTCTTCTTCTTTCAAAGAAATTTATGCTAGCTTCATAGTCAGTTAACAATTTCTATTTTTGCTAAGTATGAGTTTTTCCCAGGGTTTCTTAGCAACAGTATCCATGGTAATCATCTAGATTGTGTTGTTGCTAAGTAACATGAATTGAAGGCATGAATCCCTCATTATTTTATATTTTCAATTCATTAATCCGTGTTAATATAACATCTTTTAGCTTTTAAATTTTTTCACATCCTAATTAAAACAACTTATTGTTTGGCACCTGATTTGACTTTTGATATTTTGGTATCATTCAGGCTTCATTTTGCTACTATGATATGACGTCTCAATCTTTACAATGTTGCTACACAAAAGCTTATTTTTCAATCATATTTCATCTCAGTTTATGGTTGTCAAAACCATAGGGACCCCAATTTACTGAAAATAAGTCTATCTTATATTGCATTTTTGTAGTTTAAGACTTAAGTGGATAGCAAAAGTATGAAGAAAACTGCAACAAATTCTCAATGCAAGCTTTAAAGCGAGATGGAAATCGAGCTTCGAATAATGAAATGAATTTTTGAACCTTGCTAGGAACGCATGAACTAGTTTGACTGTAGAACGTGTTTGCATCTATATCTTTGACAGAAGCTAGTTGAGTTTGACCAAGATAGTTAAGTCCTTGAGTCCTACTATTTTACGAGTTTAGTAAAACCACTCTAACATCTAGAAGAACCTCAATTAGCCTACCAACTATATCGCGTGAGAATCATTGACCGTATCAAGTAGTCTTTCCAGGACATTCAAATATTTCATGTACTGCAAAGATTCAAATCTAGATTTGACTCAAGGGAGTTTTACTTTTCTCTAAATTGGGTTGCCTGTGGTTACGATATCCCGTTATTGCAGGGCGTATGATATATAAATTTGTAAAATTGATTAAAAAAATAAAATATCAAATGGTGCAGCTTAAGCATTTTTAGGAGTTGTTGATTGTTTTTACAAATAAATGGAAATGTTTTTCTGTTTCAGACCTGGTTTATGAAACAGAATATAAATCCTACGTCTTCGGCAGATAACAAGGCCTTGGGTCTTGATAATTTACGATATGATGCTCAACCTCATACAATAATTTTTATAATGGAAGCCATTTCAGTGTTACGGCATGTCGTACCGTGTACGTGCTACAAGTCAGTACTGTATGTTTCCCACTCATACGACAACCTAATGGGAAGCCATTTCAATGCTAAGGCATCTCGTTCCGCACGTGCTGAAGTCAATACCGTACGTTCCCTACTCATGCGATAGCCATTCTTATGGGAAGCCATTTCAATGCTTACCGTTACGTGCTGTAAAGGTGCTTACACACAATGCAATATTGAACGCAACATTGAAAGCAACAAATTTGAATCGGGGTGGCACACATTGCAACAAAATCACGCAACATCGCCTGTGTCAGCCTGCTATGTTAAGATATTTGGTCAGCAGTTATAAATTTGGTGCAGGCTGATTGGCTGGAAATTTCAAAACGTTGCATGTAATGTTGCAGCCATGTTTACATGGTGAAATTTGTTGCGCCAACGTTGCAAGGGTAGAGCGTGATTGAGCTTCAGATTTGTTGCGTTCAACAAGTTTGGGGTAGACACACGCTGCAACATTCCTGCTGCCCGCAATGTTGCATGCAATGTTGCACCGTGTGTCAGAACCTCAAGTCAATACCGTACGTTCCCTACTCATGAGATAACCATTCTTATGGGAAGTTATTTAACTGTTACAGTATATACCGTGCCGTATACGTGCTGGAAGTCAGTACCGTGTGTTGAAAAATTATAATTGAGGAAAAATGAAATACGAAAATAGGTGCGCTTATGTGAGTTAATTAGTTAAGAAAAATCTCCTAACTTGTATATCCAACCTTAACCGACCAACCATCCGACTGCATCACCAACGCTGTAGTTTATTATCATGTTTAAATAAAAGCCATTATTATTATTATTATTATTATTATTATTATTATCCAGTTGTTGAAACAACCGTCCTATCTACTTCGGCAACCGACCTACCGACCGACTGCTACCGACCAAGCAAATAACAACAACAAACAAACAAACAAACAAACAAAACAAAACAAAAACAACAACAAAACAGCTACTCCACCAGTCCGACACCCAAAAACCATAGCTCACAAGATAATAAACCCAAATTTTCTACCTTTTCAAACTTTATTTCATTTCATAATCTTTGAAAATTGGAATATTATTTTCATTATCATTAGCATCATTAATATCATGGCTAGCAAGAGTGAAGAATTTCAAAAATGATCATAAGAAAAAACATGAAGATTCATATACATATTGGGCTATTATAACAACGAGCGAACGCAGATTGGAAAGTAAAATATATTAAAATTTATTATGTTAAAAACGTTCAATCGTAAGAAAGAAAATGAATTCAGTGTCATTAATATTTGATTATTATTAATATCATTATTATTATTACTATTATTATCGTTGTTGTTTAATTTGGTTGATTGGGCAAAATCGTCACAAAACATGGCTTTGGTTTCAAACTTGGACATAAAGGTGCAGACACACGGGGCAACATTGCACACAACTTTGCACGCAACAAATTTGAATCGGGGTGGCACACATTGCAACAATATCAYGCAACATCGCTTGTGTCAGCCTGCTATGTTAAGGTATTTGGTCAGCAGTTATAAATTTGGTGCAAGCTGATTGGCTGGAAATTTCAAAATGTTGCAAGAGTAGAGCGCGATTCAATTTCAGATTAGTTGCAGGCAACGTTGCGTGCAACAAGTTTGGGGTAGACACACGCTGCAACAGTCCTGTWRCGTGCAATGTTGCAGGCAATGTTGCACCGTGTGTCAGCACCTTAATTCTCCCTGTCACACGCTGTTTAGTAGTATGACGTCATTTTAAGGCATATCATGACGTCACAAACTAATAAGTAGTATGGTGTGACGTCATCCTAATGCGTATAAATGAAGACAATGAGATGCAATATGACGACACAAAGAGCAGTAGCATGACGTCTTTATAATGCGCATGACGTTTCACGGTCATTAGTATATTTATGATGTCATCGTAATGCATTTTGTGACGTCATACTATATCTGTATAAGAAGAGGGCGACTTTTTTCTTATGCTAAGGTATTCCAATGTCTTGCGAGATCTTTCGATCTAGTTTTAAAGTGCTACTCTGACGAAAATCGCTCAAACTTGGATTCCGCTGAAACTTCCTAAGAATACTCTTTAAAGGTCCAATAATCACTGTATGAAGTGTTTTCTCGATATTCAGGACGAAAGTATGATATTTTTACGATTATTTTTTGGAGTCTGTGACGTCATACACTCAACATCGAACATCGCTCCATACATTTCTTTGTATATAAATCCTTAATTCATTTTATTCCTGTGAAGTCCAAAGGGTGGCTAATGTGCTAATTTCACATTACTTGTGACTATAATCTATATTTTGGGGTATTTGGGTATTTCTTTCTCCCTTTACTACTGATATTTTGAYCATAAACTACAAAGAAATGTATGGAGCGATGTTTGATGTTGAGTGCATGACGTCACAGACTCCAAAAAATAATCGTAAAAATATCATACTTTCGTCCAGAATATCGAGAAAACACTTCATACAGTGATTATTGGACCTTTAAAGAGTAATTTTAGGAAGTTTCAGCTGAATCCAAGTTTGAGCGATTTTCGTCAGAGTAGCACTTTAATGATAAGCCAAAACTTTAAGGTTACTATTACATCCGAACACGAAGCACCTTAACGTCTTGAAAACTTTATAACATCTGCGCTTTAATTTGCTCCATCTCAAAATTTCATAAAAGCGTTATGAAAATACTCCTTGAAGTACAGTCGGTGTGGCGGCCATTTTGAAAAGCGACCAGGCTCTCACGTCCACCTTATCTATCTTAATTCATTTCTAGTTTGCTCTCGATGCTAATATTAGGATAATCTTTATTAGAAGCAGAGCCCAGATTCGCTTTTTACGATCATTTTCAAAATGGCCGCAACCGTGTGCAGTTAGTAATGCCATGTGACGTCATAACCGCCATATTGGAATCTTGCTAAATAGGAAAAAAATTAATATTCGGTAAATAAGGCGGGCTAATTTGAATAGTTTTAGATTTCTGCTGATTAAATACAACTAGAATTTTTGATATAATCCCTAAGATTTAAGATTCACAATTCTATTTCGAAAAAAAAAAATTGTAACTCTAAATAGCTGGTTTATTACTGAAAAATTAAGATTTACAAGAGTTAAGGAAAATTGAGTTTTATAAACACAAATGGTTAAGAAACTCTAAGCGCATGCGTTTTGGGGAAAGGCCGCTGATCAATCAAAGACGAGCCTGCCGTCTTTACCCATCGCATTTTATTTGTAGAAAAAAGGGAGAAAAATGTTTCAAACTACAATAAAGATAAGAATGATATTAAACGAGTGAAAATAAATTCGGCAAAACCTTAAATGCCGAATTTGTGAATAATTTCAAATCGTGAGAGACTGGGACCCAAACCGGACGATAGGTACTTGATGTACTTCAAAGAAATGGCTCTTTGTTGGGCATTTCATTCACTCTTATAATAAAAAAATGTAAAAAAAAAGTACGAATAGAGGCGATCACGGTCTGGAGGAAGCCCAGTAGTTCACGGTGGAAATTAAGATTATTCCTGTGTTTCTAAGACCGTTTATCAAAGCCAAACCCAGCTTTGTGCTTTGCAAGTTTCTCCTGGTTCCAGTCAAAACCGAAGAACAAATCCACAAACCGTTTTAGTTCTGGTAATATCTGGTTCATGTTTAAACTGGTTTTTGATTCCAGTTAAATATGGTTCAAGGGAACATGAGGGGCACTAAGATTTATCAGATGTCCCACGCATAACTATTTCCACTTCAATTTAGTTCCGTTGTAATTTCCATGATCTATACAAAACTTTTTATCGTTTTTATAGATATCAATTAGTCTGATATGACGGTTGACGGAGACAAGAAGCACCGCGGGCTCATCTGCAAAAATCTGACATTTTTAAACAGTAAACTCGCCAAAAAGGCGTATTTGTTTGTTGATTCTTCTATTTCATATTGTGATATACACTCAATCTCAAAATCATAGTCGGGTTCAAAAACATAGAACATAGAAACTGAGACCGAAATGTTACATGGGAACTACGTTGGTTAGATGTACCTAGCGATACGATTCGTGGAATTTTCATAAATTGTTGAATTGACAGATAATATTGAGGATTCTCACGCAAGTTTCATATTGACTGTGAATCTCAAGTGAATACATCAGGGCCCGGTTGTACGAAGGATGAACAGCAATAGCCCAGCTCCGAGATATGCTTCGCTTGTCACGCACAAAGGTTTCAGTATGAGGCTACGTGCTAAATGCTCAGTCATTCGTGACAGGCGGTAAGAATAAATTTACTTTAGCACGTAGCCTCATACTGAAATCTTTGAGCGTGACAAGCGAAGCATATCTCGGAAGTGGGCTATGGAAAAATCCTTATCCAGTGGTTAAGTCAATGCGGTTAATCCAATAAATTTATTAACTGGATAATATTGCATAGCGCTATCCACCTTTCGTACAACCGGGCCCAGAGGAGAATTCTATCACTACCCAGAATACCATTCGCTCTCAGCTTGTATATTTTTAACCTGATGACTTCGCACATGATGACATATATAGATTTCCTGGCCCGCTGTTGGTTAATTCAATCGGATTCGGCTAAGATAGTCGGTCTTAGAAAATTAGCCTTTAGGATTAGAGAAAGAACTATAAAATGAAATTTCTATATCAGATAAAATAGCACAAAAAGGTGCGAATGGAATAAAAAACGAATATACACAAATATTTTGAAACTGGAATTGTTTTTTGTCACGCACGTGGACGAGGCTGTCACGGCACGTGTCACGCGGCCTAAATTTGCTTGAAATTGTGTATTTTGTATTGCATATTGATGTGTCATCTTTACAATTTTGCCACATTGGAATTAGTTTTTCGGGGTGGTTTTCTTGAAATTTTCCAACTAATATTTAATACAAATACCGAAGTCATATATATATATTTATATATATAAATACTGAATTGTTTGGACTTCGAGACACTTCTTATATAATTAATCTTCCAATGCATTATACATTCCTTTAATTTCTCCTACCATTCGACGACCATATTCTCCTTGGTTAAAAGCAGCTTTTCGGAGGGAATTTGAGTCTTTCATCAAGGAAAATTAAAATTTGCTGTTGATTGACAGCAAGGAAGCCATTGAAGTGTTCTTGCACGCGCCTGCGACCGAAAAAGGCGCGTTTTCGGTAAATCGTTCGTCCCAAGATTGGAATTTCCTTGGATAGCTTGTGGATGATTTGTAAGTATTTCTTCTGGTTTCTCTTTCGTGTTCTGTGCATTTTCTTCGATTCATTTATCTAATATATTGTGAAGTTTCTGCTGTGTAGATATTCAAAATTTTCCATGCATTTTGTTTTACATCTCGTAGTTGGTGGAGATTCTCTTTCGACAGCGCAACTCGTAAAATTATTTCAACATTCCTATTAAGGTTTAAAAAGTTTGCCTTTTTATTGGTGCTGTGCTGGTTTTCCTAGGTAGTTTGATAGTGAAACAACTCAGTGTCTCTGTATGTTTATCAATTCCATAAGCATCCCTGGGAATTGCTTTGTGCAATATTGTGATCATCTCAAAATTCTGCCAGTTTTGGAGCCAGTTTGTGTGTAATTCGCTGGTACGATCTTAAGGACTTTTCGGATTTGAATTACTCTTTGGTGAGTTAAAAAGCCCTTGTATCAGAAGGCTTTAAATTGCAAATATATTCATATCGGTAATAGAAATTGTACTTCAAATAAGATCTACATTTTTGCATGGTGCTGTTCAGAATTCTTCGCTCTTTCAAAATTTCCATCAGGAATGGACGATAGGCTCTTTCACGCGAAATAAGGCTTATAAAGGATAGAACTTCGATATATAAGAGCTGGTCGCGGTTGACGCTGTCAGCGTCAGCGTTTCATTCGAATTCCATCCCTCTCTTCGATATAATCCTTGTCTATATATAAAATATTTTCCAAAATTGGATCGAGAAACAAAGTTCCAAGGAATACAAACATTGAAGTGAAAACTTCATATCATCAAAATTTAAGAAAAACTACAACGAACGAACGCCATATTAATCATTCATTAAACTGTCGTTTGTGCTATAGTAGGGTTCGGCGGCTCATCACAGCCATTCACTCCACAAACGAGTATCCCGCGTGAACTCTTGGATACCCCCATTTCTTCCATCTTTTTCTCCTTGTTCCTTTTTTCTTGTTGTCGTTGTCGCTCTTCTTCGTCTTTTCGGAGCTGCTCTTCCTTACGTCTGTTCACTTCCTTGTTGTAGAAATTTTCAAAGTTGGAGACGATTACAGGAACCGGCAGTGCAATTGTTAAGACGCCTTAAATAAAGAAAATTTCATCAGAAAAATAAAAACTTCAATCATAGTTTATCCTAAATTTTGGTTATGTAATAGACCTAATTGGTTGCGTCATTCTCTTGAGAATAA